>CAJNJA010056197.1:0-23985 GCA_905231915.1 Symbiodinium necroappetens | reverse complement strand
CCGAATTTAAGCTTCAGAATTTAAGCTTCAGGGGGGGAACGAAAGCGGGACCCACTTCCCCGGGTCCCTGTATTTATGGCATATTTTTGAATTTATTATTATTTCTTATATAGTTTATATTCAATATTCTGATTTAATTCTTATCTCTTATCTATTTTCTTTTTACTTTAGTGACGCCGAACTCGTATTTACGGGTACGTACGCGTTTAACGTTCTAAATTCATCGCGTCTGTAGGAGTGTGTTCTAAATTCCTCCCGCCCCGGAAGTTTAGGGGGACAGCACTTGTAGGGACTCTGGAGTTTAGTTATTTATTTGATTGAAAAAAAGAGAGATTAGTCGAATTTAGGGTTTAAGATAGTCGCTTTGATTTGTTATGGCTTGAATACAAAATAGTGGTTTTTGGTGGTGGGTCTGTCCGAAAATCTCGGTTTTCTACTGGAAAATATTCTAAGACGGTCGATTTTGCTGCTTTGGGTCTTCGTTATATCATGAGCATCTTTGATTTATTTCTTATGGTTTGAATATAAACTAATGGTTTTTGGTGGTGGATCTGCCGCAAATCTCGGTTTTCTTTTTGAAAATATTCAAAGACGGTCGATTTGTTGCTTTGGATCCCCGCTATATCGGAAAATGAGCATCTTTGATTTATTTGCTATGTATTTTGCACAAAATCACAAAATAATGGTTTTTGAAGGTGGGTCTGCCGCAAATTTCGATTTTGTATTGGAAAATAATTAAAGACGGTCGATTTTGCTGCTTTGGGTCCTCGCTGCATCGGCAAATGAACATCTTTGATTTATTTTCTATGATTTGATTAGAAAATAGTGGTTTTTGATGGTGGTGAGGTCTGCCACAAATCTCGGTTTTCTATTGGAAAAATATTCAAAGACGATCGATTTGCTGCTTTGGGTCCGCGCTGTATCGGAAAATGAGCATCTTTGATTTATTTCTCATGGTTTGAACACAAAATAATGGTTTTTGGTGGTGGGTCTGCCGAAATTTCGGTTTTCTATTGGAAAAATACTCCAAGACGGTCGATCTTGCTACTTTGGGTCCTCGCTGCATCGCAAAATTAGCATCTTTGATGTATTTTCTTTGATTTGATTACAAAATAGTGGTTTTTGGTGGTGGGTCTGCCACAAATCTTGTTTTTCTTTTTGAAAATACTCAAAGACGGTCGATTTGCTGTTTTGGGTCCGCGCTGTATCGGAAAATGAGCATCTTTGATTTTTTTTCTATGGTTTGAATACAAAATAATGGTTTTTGGTGGTGGGTCTGCCGAAAATCTCGGTTTTCTACTGAAAAATAATTAAAAACGATCGATTTTGCTATTTTGGGTCCTCGCTGCATCGGAAAATGAGCATCTTTGGCGGCTGCGGCGGGGGGAGGGGGGCGGGCGGGCGGCGACTGGCCCCGTCGGCGGACACGCAGAAACAAATTACAAGACGGTCATTTTGAAGCGTTCGCGTCTCAAAAGTCAAGGACGTATGTTACAACCATCAGGGCAGGGAGCGGGGCGTCCATAGAAATAAATTGCAAGACAATCATTTGAAATATTCATATTTTAAAATGCCAAAAACGGCGTCTTGCAACTAATATATATATGTATGTATGGGGGGAATCTAGACCTCGTATGTTTAGACCTCGTACGTTTAGCGGACGCGTTCGGAATATATTTGACGCGTTCGTCTTCGCGCGTTGGATTCACTAAATTTATTTACGATTCTTGCTTAATTATTATCTTTTATCTATTCTTGCTTAATTATTATCTTTTGCCTATTCTTGTTTAATTATTATCTCTTGTCTATTCTTATATAATTAATATCTCTTCTTTATTCTTTTTGAATGATTATCTTTTATCTCTTCTTTCTTAATTATTATCCCTAGCTTATTTGCTTAATTCTTATATCTTGTCTATTCTTGTTCAAGTCTTATTCTTCTTTAATTCTATTGTCTATTTTTCTTGATTATTTTGCCTTTTAATTCTTATTTAATTCTTATCTCATATCTATTCTTATTTAATTATTCGTCTTTGTCTATTTTTTCTAAAACTTCTTATCTCCTACCTATTCTTTCTTAATTCTTATTTCTGAGCATTTCTTCTTCAATTCTTATCTCTTGCCATTTCTTTCCTAATTCTTATTTCTTAGTATTTCTTTCTGAATTCTTATCTTTCATTATTTCTTCTTTAATTCTTATCCTTTAGCTATTCTTTCATATTTTAATATCTTGGCTCTTCTTTCCTAATTCTTATCTAATCTCTTATCTCTTCTCTTTTATTTCATATCTCTGATTTCTTCTTTTTAATTCATATCTCTTTCCCTATCTTTTCTTAATTTTCATCTTTTGCCTCTCCTTATTTAATTCCAATTTCTCATATCTCTTAGTTTTTATTTTTCAATTCTTATCTCTTTTATCATTTCTTTCTTAATTCTTAGTCTTTATATTCCTTATCTCTTATTTCGTAATTCTTAGCTTTTTTATCTTTTATCTTTAATTTCTTAATTCTTATCTTTTATCTAACTTCTCTTCTTTAATTTCTTCTTTCTCGATTCTTATCTGCTTTTCCTTATTATTTTTTCCTTGAATCTTATCTTTATTAATATTCTTAATTCTATTAAGTAATATATTTATATCAATAAATAAAATATATTAATAATTTTTATCTTATATATCATAATGAAATCTCATATTATTATAATTACTAGTACTAATATTTTGTTATTACTTCTATTATTAGAATATTACTTATTACAACTATTGTTACTACTATTATTACTACAATATTACTACTACTACTATTACTAATACTAATATAAATACTAATCTCAATACTTCTATTACTCTTACTACTAAACACGCTCCAGACCAACGACGAAATTGGAATCAGAGCAATCACAATAAATCCATAATAATTTCCTTCTCGATATGATCAGGTCTAATACAAAGATAAATCCTAATAAATCTTCTCAGAAGAAAAGATGCTCTAAATTAGATAAGCCTAAGGGAAATAGGTCTAATAAGATAAATCTAAATCTATAAGAATAGATATAAGAAGATAGAATTATTAGATTAGGTCTAATAAGATCAAATGAAAAAAATAGAGCGCGATAGATCTAATAAGATAATCTTAATAGCCTAATACTCATAGATCTAAGAAGGCAAAGTTCGAAATATTAAGTAAATATTCAATATTAGACAGAAATTAGAAAACCTCGTAAAAAGTACTCTAATTTTTTCTAATTTAAATACCAGAAAAATCATTTTTTTAAACAAAATTTCAAGAATCTAATACAAATATCGAAATATATAACAAATCACTAATATATTCACAAAGAAAAAACAATCGAAATCAAAATTCATCCAATTTTATTTTTTAAATCTCATAAATAATTAATTATCTCGTGGCCAATATTCATTCAAATTATTTAAAATAAAAATATATTCATTATTATTTATATATATAAATTCAACGATACATTAAATCCTAAATTTTATCGTAAAAGCAAAACCACATCTTAAAAAATTATCGAATAAAAAATCCAATTCTCGTAAATTCTAAATAACTAAAAATTCTAAATAATATATATCTAGAATTAAATATTGAAGACAAATAAATACCTTAGAAATAATATAGATAACAAATCCAATATTTAACGATTATATATAGAAATAAACTTTTATTCTTCATCTCGAAGCCAGAACCGCATAGACCCAAATCCACAAACATCCAATTCCAAGAAAAACACATTTATAACCCAACAAATTCGTTTTTTCTCAAAAAACGTAAGAGAATTTTTATATGAAAGAAAATAAATTATATCCAATTATAAAATATGATAAAGAATTACGATTATATTCGAAAAGAGAAATCAAAATACCTATTACAAGAAAATCTAGAGAAGCTCATTAATTTTCTCTATTTTTAAAATGAAAATTTGGAAGACTAAATCAATTTTTATGTATTTTTCAAGCTTTAATTGAAATTTTACAAGTTAATCTTTATCGATAAGTGTCAGAAAAAAATGAAACATAGAATATGATTTGGAGATGACTGTTTCGTTTTCTACACTCCTTATCTGGGACGGTTTGCCTCGAACATATTAAGTTGGGTGAGGTTTGTCGCTTTTCAAACATTGGGTGCCCCGGTTTAAACTTCCCCTGACACGTCCTGCAGGCGCCTTGTGACTACTATCTTTCTCCGCTCGACGAAGCTTCGCATGAAGGGAAGACCCGGCCAAAGCCGATGTGCAAATTCCTTGACAGCAGAAGCAGATGCGAGTGGCACTGGCACAGGAGGTGTGCATCCGGGTCAGTTGCAACAGCTTTTTCGCGAACGAAGACCGGCGCACTCCGGGATCTGTCGCCGATGGACCTGCGATAGCTTGTGATCGACATGTGCATCGACGGAAGTTTCAATTCAGCACGACAGCTAAACGAGTTTCTTTCAGACCGCTTCAGCTGCTTGAGTGTGCTCTTCATGATGTTGTGGAACCACTTCGATGTGGCCCTCGTCCAAGAGCATGGCCTGGTGTGTTGGCGGCGGCTGCAGTGCATTCATGCGCTGTTGACACACAAGGCGCCGGGCTTGCCGTCCAGTGCATGGGAAAATGCAGGCGCAGGAGCTCATTCCAAGCAAACCTTCAATTGCACCGATCAAGCAATGGGGTCCAGGAAACCACGAGATCATGAAATCCAGGATGCCGCCGTCTGCCTTCGGATTCACGGGGGGTGGTGGCGAAGGTGCTGGTCCTTGTGTAGGTGGCTGCGGTGACAGAGCTGGTGGCCAACACTTGCGACCGGTCTTGGAGTAGTAGCCTCCATTTTGACGCATGCACTGGTTATTCTGCCAAATGCATCCCCGGTCGCTACCATACCACTCGCAATGTGCTTCGTCGTATGGTATGCCGTGATTTGACACACATACACTGCCGTTCGAGTCCTACGAGAACACCACTGGTGCCGGTGTTGTGGCAGTCCTTGTAGTTTGAGTTGTCACCGTGTCTTGATGCACACATCGGCGCCCGGTCCGGGAGTAGCAACCTTGACTTTGACAGACGCACTGGAACTTCGCCTCGTCATATGGCAGGCTGCGGGTAGACACACATAGTCGAGTCTTGCAAGACCACTGCCCGTGCCGATGTTGTGGTACTTTGGGTTGTCGGTGGGTTTGATGATTTCACGCATCGGCGCCCTGTCCTGGAATAGCACCGGAAGTCTCTTCATACACATTGGCCGTGCTGCCACATGCAACCTCTCGCTTTGCCATACAGCTTGCAATTATCCTCACCATATGGCAGACCATGAGTGTTCACGCAGGTACTTTGACTTGCCGCAAGGCCCAAAGCACATGCAAGACCAGCTCCGGAAATGATTACATGAAGAATCATCCGCGCCATCAGCACTACAGCACGGTAACCTCTCGCGGGCACGCCGCACTTGAGCCTTGATTGACACTGCCATTCCGAGATCTTGATCCCCCTCAGCCCTCTCAAGCCTGAAACACGAGCTTCCTGGATGGCTCACAGACCCAACGGTGCCAGTGCAAACACATCGGTTCCCTGGCCTCCCTCATCTGCAAGATCCTCCCGGCAGGAAGAACATGACTGCAACGACAACAGTTGGCTGCAGCATCAGCAGAAGCAGCAGGAGCCGTTTTAGCATCACAACAAAGAGCATGCAGTACAGTAGCAGCCAAAATCGCTATCCCAGCAAGGATGATGCAGCTCTTATCAACAGTCTCCATCACCTGAACGATTTTCATCCGGTTTCCATGATATCACCATATGTTGGCATTGAAAACGTGTGAAATCATACCCTCGTCATCAGCATCGTCAAAGCCAGCACCATCGTCGCGATTATGATGATCATGATGGTGATGAAGAGGAATAATGATGACATGCATCATCAATATCGTATTAGTAATAACACTTTTCGTGGCCGCCATACCCACACCATCAATGCCGCGATCATCATGGCCATCGTCATTGTCGTCGTTGTCCGCCCAATCGTGATCATCGCCAGCCATCGCCATAAGCATAATCACCATCACCATCATCATCATCATCAACATCATCAACATCAATCATCTCATCATCATTCTCATCATCATCATTATCATAATGACTATCATCCTCGTTATCACTAACACCAACCACATCACACCACCACAATCACCGCTACTATCACGACATATCACAACTGTCGCCTCAATTCTGTTGCGCATCCTCGTCGTCTTCATCACCAAACGCAACAGTATCTTGTCTTCTGTTGTACTCCTCTCGTGGTCCTGGGCAAAGGCCAGAGATCTGCAAGGCTTGAGGCAGCGGGCGGCGATAAATCCGGGCGCAGCCACCAGCTTGTGGGCACCTTTCAGTCAGGAATTGTTGCTTCAAACAAGGTTTGCGCGAAGGCCGCATACCTCCTGCATCAACGGAGCAAGCTTCCGATCCATGCGGTAGCTAGACATGTTTTGCGCCCCGACGCTCCACACAGCAGTCTTTGGCCATAACCGATGCAAGAGGTCAAGCTTCGGCATAGCTTTTCCATGCATGAGAAAAGAAGGCGCACCCCTCATCCGGGCGATCTTTATAAAATTTTTGAATCGATGAATCTTCTGCTTCGGGGGCACCGTGCACCTTCAGGGAATGAGCAGTCTGGAGGGCACTTCGCAGCTTGCTTCAGATGTCCAGAATCCAGAACCTCTCAGAGCCTTGCGGCAAAGAAATTATGTCTGGTGTCTCTACCACTGGACATGCGTGCAGTAGGTTGTCGAGAGCCTTCCGACCAGTCGGTGCGCTGCCGGGCCCTCAGGCCCGTCGTGGAGGAGATGCTTGGGCTTGCACAGGGTAGGCCGGAGCCGGTGACAGCACAGTAGACCCGGCAGTCAGCCCAGGTAACGTTCTTCCGGAGTTTGTGGTGGGTGAAGCAGCTGGGGAGGCACGGGCAGCAAGAGCACTTGTGGCGGTCGTAGCGGTTGGGTATCTCTGGCCATCCACTCGGACCCTCTCGCCCCTTGCATTAACGACATAAGGGTACGGAGCGGTGTAGAGCTGGTTCATGGGTCGCAGGCCTCCTGACAGTGCCGGTGCGGCCATCGGCAAGCCCACAGGAATCGTGCGTGCTGCGCTGGTTATGAGCCGATCCGGCGGAGAGCTCTGCGTGCTCTGTTCGCCGTTCGCTCCTCCTGCTCCGTTGATGCTTGCTCCTTTCGTGGCCTCTACCACAGCCACGGCTGCTGGCTCGTCACGTGCGGCCTGATCTCTCCAACTGTCCCGCTTTCGATGCCTTGCCTCCTGGGCAACAGGCGCAAGAAACACAAACCACTGAGTGCACGATGCAGTCATGTCTATTTGGAGGTTCGTGAACAATCGGAGGTAGAGTCGTGTGCATATACAGCGGCGATGCTCAACGTGCTTGTGCCGCACATCTACTTCTATGATTCTGTGGTCCCTGCAACTCTTCCCAAATGCTAGACCGTTACACGACAACCCCCTACTACTACTAAACGGTCTTTTCCTTGAGCCTTGGACCTGAAGCGCAAGAAGCTTTGAACCTCGGCTGAAGCACTCCCGTCCTTGCCCTTTTCGAAGAAGCCTTGATTCGACCAGCTCGGCCAGCAGGCCACCTAAATCGATGTGAGGTCGAGGGATTCCTTTGAACTCTTGCTCTTATCGTCCGTTCATAGGAGCATCTCATGTCTATGTACGTTGTGCAACAACACAGAGGTCTTCGATCTGAACGGAACTCCAGAAATGTCATTCGTAAAATCTAAACAACTATGACCACTCCCCAACCGTGAGAATTACCCTCGAAGATTCGATAACACAGTATCATGCTTCCATATGCATCATCGTCATCACCATACCGTCGTTACTTCGTGTTCCTGCCAAAGCTGTTGTGTTGCTCTCATCCTGTCCGAAGTAGCAGGTTCCCTGGCCCAGGCACTGTCTCATCGTGCACTTCGTAGCCGCGCTCTTGCGGACAAAGACGATGTTTGAGCACCTGGCACGCTACACGCAAAGCCCTATCTGTCCAGGTTGGGGTGCTAGATCATGCGGGAATCTAGTCGGTTGGTGTAGTGCTCTCCCTTGCAATAGGATAGAATCGTACGGGCACCTTCAACTGCACCGGAGTCTAGCATCCCCTTTCTTTGCAATGCACGCTGAACCAAGGAGGAATCCTTCTAGTAACTTCACGCGTGTGCCTTGGGCTGTTTGGGGCTTCTTGCCCTAGGGTCTTGCAATTCGATTGCATGCGTCGGAGTGGCATAGACTGGATTCACGTTCCACCAGGATATGCCAGTGTCCTCCATGATCTTGCCGTAGCCAGGATCTGTGCCGTCCATACTATCCAGCGCCTTTCCTGCCTTGCTGAAGGACCACCTCATCGGTTCAGGCTTCGAGCTTAGGAGATTCGGGACAGGACAAAGGTGCCCAGAGAACTGGCAGTTCCGAGGCCAAGTGCAAGTTTGGCCACCCCGATGTGCAAGAGACATCTTGCTGCATCATCTTCGAATCTGGAAAACTGAGGCGGCGGCTCGATGTAGAGGACCCCGGCCAAGTAGATGAAGAAAGTTAGGAAGAAGATCAGAACGAAGATCAGGATGGCAAAGGGCCATTCCGTGATCTCTTCTAACCGATAGGCCCACACCGCAAAGGAGGCAGCGCACTGGGACAACACGAAGCCCCACACAACGATGAACGAGAAGTAGGTGCCGTCTGAATCGAATTGGGACTTTCCATACCTGACCCAGCCCCTCGGGGTCTACAACCACCATGTTCAGCTGCTACACCCAGGCACGAAAGAAAAGATAATCATACTACAGCAAGGTGTGTAATCCTCGCTAGTTGGAGCCGCAGGTACAGCCACAGCATGACATAGCGCTGCCAGAGGAAGAATAGCAGGCTAAAGCACAGCAATGCCTGCCAGACTTTCATACCTTGCTTCTGACACGTTACCAAGCAAATCAGTCATGCTCAAGCTTTGACAAAATAGCTATGTGTCAATCCTCCAACTCCAAAATGCATACAACCAAAGAGGCAAGATGCTGTGATCGACGAAGTAGACAGATGTAAGAGCAATGACCGGAAATAGAATCACATAGGTATACTCCATCCACAGCAGCAGCGGCACAAGCACCTGCGCCTTTTCGGCTTCTCCTCAGTCGTCTTCCAGGGCGCAACTCTCGAACGGTCTAGAACAGGGGACGGCAGAATTGGCTCTCTGGCTTTGCTGCTTCTGCCAGTGCTGCTACAACAACAACTACTACTGCTACTACTACTGCTACTACGACTACCTGAAACACCAACACCAACGCCAACAAAAACGACGACCACAACAACAACCACAACTGCTATTGCACAACGAACCCGAACAGGAGAAGCATAATCATAACACACGAAGCCTTCTTCAGATTAAAAAACCATATCGAGCAGTGACAAATGGCAACTAGGCGTTCCACACACTGCAAGCAGAGTTGCATGTGTGTGTGTGTGTTTGTGTGTGCGTGTGTGTGTGTGTGTTTGTGTGTGTGTGTGTGTGGGTGGGTTGATGCTTCGCGAGACACAAGACTGATCGCATTGACTGTTCAAGCAGTATAGTACATGTCTACCTGTCATGGGCAGGTGTGGCCTGCGCGCGACATTTGCCCGTACTTTGTCCATGTCTCTCCCATTCTCCTTTGCTCAACCATGTCTGGATATGTACAATATATGTGCATGCACATATGTACGTATGTACGTATGCAGGTATGCATGTATGTATGTATTTACGCATGTATGTGAATATCGGCACAATCTACACTAGCGACATTTACCTTGGCAAGCCACTGTGCGAAAGCACCGATGGGCTTCTAGTCTTCGGGAGCACGACCCGCAATAGTCTCTGAATTCGCGAAGTGGGCGTTCCGCCAATGTTTGAGATGAACACCGCCCGCAAGGCCAACCAGAAGAACAGCACGGGCCTGAGCAGCCAGGCTGGGGGGCGAACATGCCAACACCTCTACACCGCTGGTCCGAGCGGCGCAAGGACGTTGCCCACCTCGCCCAGAACATAGAGCCTCGATTCGTGAAAAATGCGGCTCACAGGGCCCGAAGTGAGTCTGCTTCAGGCTGGGGGGCATGATGGTCTGCTCGGTGAAAACCGACAGCAGGGCATCGTAGGCTCGAATCTCTGCCAAGGCTGCAAGCAGCAAACCTCGTCGCCATTCCCACCATGCTGCAGAATACTCTTCTTCAGGCGGGAAGAATGTTGGGCGCATCCCAACTTTATCACATTCTTGGTAGACGATGTAAAGCAAAGTGATTACCTTGGGCACTTTCGCAGCAGGGAGAGTCTGAAGTGCCAAGCCAGGACTTGCTCTGCAGGTTGCCAAGCTAAGCGCAGCACCATGAGAAGAGTGTTCCAGATGAAGGTGATCTCGTCGACTTTGGAAACGCGAATGAAGTCGCAAGCTTCAACATCAAAAGCCACTGCCGTCTGTATGGCGAAGTTGACAAGCAGCACTCCTCGGGTGCTGTGGGAAAGAAGCTTCTTTTGCTTTTCTCTGCGAGGACTTCAAGGACTTCAAAGTGAGATACTGTAGGTCCCTTCAGCGCTCGGGGTGTCGCCGACAGCAGGAGGAAGTATCGAGAAGTGCTGTTGCACTGTGGCGGGGTTCCGTTTCACATCCCGTGCTGCTTTCTAATGCGAAGACTCGCACCGCGTTGTGCCATTCTCTGAAGAAGACTTCGAGTAGCCTAGAGATGACATGGCTTCCATTCCGTCAGAAAAAACACAGCCCGCACTTAAACAAGACACTTCCATCATCCAGCAAGAGGATAACTCTCGGATGCAGGCGTTGGTTTCGAAACCAGTCGAGTTGCCTCATGGAATGGAACGCTACGGTTGCACACCCGCTACCCTTCGCCCTGTGCAAAGAAGCGGCCCTTGCTGGCGAGTTGGACTCCCGCTGCACCGCTTGAAGCTTCCATTGCACAGTCGTGCCAGGGTTTTTGCATGAAGTAGAAGAAAAGCTGCGCAGACACGACGTAGATCAAAATGTAGACGAACTGGCGTGCGGGCAAAACGGACAACGTCCAGGCCCGTTCGGGGCCCGTCAGCTCCGCCTTCTCGTAGCGCAGGCCGGCGGGCTGATCACCCCGGTTCACGATTCGGACCATCTCGAGCTCGTCCGATGTAGACGAGGGATCCAGGATCTGCTTCCGGATCCCACTCCTTTCGCGGAGAACTCGGAGCATGGCAGACTGCGTCTGGAAGACGACGTACGCCCGGCCGCAGCAGCGAATGTGGTTTCGCATGATTTCCCGGAATTCTTGCTCATCCTCCTTGATACTATGGATCAGGTTCTCCTCTGGCGCAGACACGGTGGCATGAGCCCAACCGGTCCGTAAGTCGTCGAGCTCAATGATGTGCTCCAGCATATCCTCCAGCTTTTCCTGCGTCTCTGATGGTAAGTGGAGCAAGTCGTAGAGGATGCAAACACCATAGATTCTGCCTTCCATACTCAGCTCCTGTTCCAACTGCTGATGCAGCTGCTTCTCGGAAGTGACATTTTTGGGAACACCCTCCAGCATTAAGGTGTAGTCGTCTTCCGTTTGGTGATAGGCATCGAAAGACTGCTGGAACAGCTTTTGATAATAGTGGAAAGCCCACGTCAACATCACCTCACATGAAAAAGTTACCTCACATCCAAAAGTTCTTCTCCAGGCAGCATAGGTTTTGGGAAATGTCCTACCCGAACCACCACAAAGCTTTAGACCCCAAACCGCAGGGCAGGTGGCACTGGCGATCCAGAAAAGGACACCGAACACTTGGCCCATCTTCGCGCGCTCGTACTCACGGCCGACGAGGCTGCTCTCGAGCTGCCTGGCAGGTCTCTTTTAATATTGTACTACGTTACATAAACTTTGCATAATACTATTTTGCAGTGTATTGCTTTATAAAACATTAAACCACATTTTCTACGAGGGAGTAGAGAAATCTAAGATCCAAGTCCGTACTTCTTGTGTGGTGACCAAACAAATAGACATGGACATCAACACATGTGTCTACACATGTCTCTGTGCATATATGCATATGTATGCATGCTTGTATATATGTACATATATATACACACACAGACATACATATACATATTATACACAAAACGTATATGTATGTATACATAGGTATAAGAATAAAAATAATAATCATCATCATCATAATAATAATAAATGTGTGTGTGTGCGCGGCACGAATGAAGATGTTGTATCTTCGCACGTATATGTTGTTGGCCGTGTGCTCGTGCGGTCAAATTATTCGGATGCTAGCCCACCTTAGGAATTGACCTTAGTTACTCGACCCTCCTGTAGCACCCTGATTGTAGGATCCTCATGGTAAGAACGCCCTCCAAAGGCAACCCCGAATTTGAACTTGCAAGCAAACCCCCATCTGTCTTGCTTTGAAGCCCGGGTGCGAGAAAGGACTCCGGTTGAAACTGCTTTACCCCAGGCGCCGGCAGTCAGACTTCTACAGCATCTGAAACAGAAAGGTGAAAATGACTGTTAACAGGCAAGCAGTCATATAAGCACAGCAAATGATACAAGCATTTGCTGCGCGATTGAAGTAATTTAATACCTCAAAATAAACATAACAAATAGACAAATACATAAATAAATAAATAAATATATAGGTACACAAGCTGTAGATACACTTCTGAATTCATTGACGGCAAAGCCAGAGTTGTTCCAACACTAGCACGTTTTTGCATCTGCTATGCAGAGACCCTGTGGCCTGAGCTCTGCGGCCGACGCGGGGCACGTCGAGCTCGCCGTGTTCGCAATTTTAACTAGCGAGTCTCCTGACACTCCATGGGGTGCTCTCTCAATACTAGGCAGTCCTGCTTCAAGGGTATTCTTTCAGGTCTATCAATAAATTCGGGCAACAGAAGCTTCAACTTCGTGTCGAGGTGTGTCAGATACTTGCATGTACTCAAGTCCTGGGGCAGATGTGGTAGTGAAAATATAGGACATCGCCAACCCAAGAAGGCTGAAACATATCAGGAAGATCTGCGTGTTGTAAAACCTCAGCTACGAAACTTCAGGAGTCTTAAGCTGAGTTCCTCACACGATGTCCGGTGTCGCACTGCGCAACATCGCTAAGCATGGGGCAGCTGCAGCCCGATTCCCAAGTCATCCTGTTTGTCAAAAGCCGCGCGAAGAAACCTGCGAGTCTGCACGATGATAAGCTCGCATGAGGGGGACTTTAAGTCTAGCATGAGATCCGATCCAGATCAGTGTTCAAAACCTTTCAGAGTCATGGCCACAGCCAGAGACACGGCCCGTCCTCCGTATCCTGTTTTCGTCTCTGCGCTTGGCTCTCTGAAGCGAGTTGAACTTGATGGAGGCCTCGCCAAGACGCCGAGCAGTCAGAATATGTCGATGTATACTCGCTCTTCTCCATCTGGAATGCAACTACCACGGTCTGCTGAATTCCCGGAGCACTATCGCTTTCTGACTCTCGCGGCTACTACCAGTAGAATGGATGTATTTGTCTCTCCCTCTGCTTCTCTGCTTCGCCACGGACAAGGAGCTCTCTGTCTCTCACTCTCCCTCACCGTGCGTATCTATGTACAAATGAGCTACCGGCACTGGGGTCCAGGGTATGTCCGACCCCTTCCCCGCCGCGGTTCATTGCGCGGAATGAATTTCCTGGTGGGGGGTTTGCCCCCCCCAGGCTTGGTTTTACACTGCAAGGAAAGGAATCCCCCGACCGATGGCCATGCAAAACAAGTGCAAAAAACAGTGCAGTGCAGTAACTAAGGCCGAGGCCCGTGTCATATAATATCTCTCTCTCCCTCTCTCTCTCTCTCTCTCTCTCTCTCTCTCTCTCTGTCTCTCTCGTCTTCTTCTTCCTCCGGGCTTAGGGAGCTTTCGAAGGCCCCCTGGCCGCAAGGGTCCCCCCCCTCTCTCTTCTTCAACACAGCCTATCTCTCTCTCACAAGGGAGAGGAAGCGAGACAGAGACATACACCGCTGCTTTTGAGAAGCCCACCTGGATACTGGTCTTGAAGCCATGCCTTGGAGGGGGGCAGCCCGAACCAATGCTGCTGGGGAATTAAGTTCACACAAGTTGGCTCTGAAAGGCAGCTTGCCAGATAACCAAGCCACGAAATCGCATTTGCGTTGCGCTGCTTGGCCTAGCAAGCAAATGCCAGCAAGGCAGTCTCTTGTAATGCGTGCCAAAATGGTCAGATCAAACTGAACCTGTCCTGGCAAGTACTTGTAGAAGTCTAGTTTCAGAAGAGCAACTCACAGGTTACAATCCCAAGACAGTGCTCCACCTTAAATGGCTTTTGTCGAGTTGGGCATCCCAATGAATGGTGGCAGTGATCTTTATCACTTAGACCAAAGGCGGGACTGTTTCCGGACATGTTCCAAAGCTACTGCTAGCTTCGCTAGAGTCTATAGACTGTAGCACTGTAGAGACTGCTGCGGACACTCTAGCAAGGCCGCCATTTAGTTACTTGCCAGGAGCAACCCTCGACCCTCGACTGTTCCTGCACGATGAATCCTGCATCAAGAGACGACTGGTTAATAATTAGGACATATTGGGACAGAATTAGGTGGCACGTTCAAAAAAAAACACCGGAATGTGCTGGCAAAGCTGAAGCCAGTCAATTTTCAATCTAACCCCAAGCTTTGCAAAGTCTTGTTGCATTAGCGTTCTAAGACAATTGCGCCTCCTTCGAGTCCAATTCCTGTATTGGAAGCTCGTTCTCATCGATCTGACTTGCGCTCTGCATCAAGGGTGCCTTGGGTTCCGCTCTTCGAATCACCACTCGCTACATAATGCTTGCAAAGCTCTTGTTGCTGCAACGACACTCCCAAATCTGCAACTGTCGCATTGCCTTTGCCCTTGCTCCTGCGCAGACACATACAGAAGCTGCGGGGTCACGTGCACAACCCGGAAGCCTCCAGCTCTCTGCTGCTGCGACGTAGCAGGTACCGAACATGACAAGCACGACTAGGATCGTGATGACCTGGTGCGCGTCGAACTGAAACGAGGATTTCTGCAAGAAGCTCGTCATGTACGAAGCATGACATGGCTGCAGCGTAGTGGCAAACATCAGAACATAGGCTGTGATGACAACCGCGCCCTGCCCCACAACAACGCACTCCTTAGCTCAGGCGATGTCGCTGACATGATTGTGCGATCTTGTCCAGCTGAGGTACATGTGTCCCATCCCTTCGTTCCAGAAGCTCGAATCCATCCTTAGTCACCCGTGCTGTGGCAAGGGAGAGGCTAATTGAGACACGCTGCAAGGCCGTCCCATTGTCTTGGCAGTTTTGGCATTGCGGTTTGCTGACAAACTCATGGTGTTTGTTGCACTGTGCCTGACCGATGGTGCCTGACGGTGGCGTTGCTGCGGCAGTTGAGGTTGTCTGTCCCATTGGCGCTGGTTGTCTTGCTTTCGTGGGCGTTCTCTTTCTTCTAGATCCCACCTGCTCTGCTCTAGGCTGCAGCTGCGTTTCAAAGCAAGCCAGGCATTGAACAGCGCCATCTCGCTCAGGATAATGGCAAGACTTGCACGCCGTTACAGGGCAGCTGGTGCCTAGGCATGGGGCTGGCAGAGTTTTGGTGGGGCTTCAGCCAGGAATCTGTCGGGCCTGTGGCGAAGATGACACATTGTGAGCAGTCTTTCTACGTGACAACGCCAACAATTGCCTCCAGCAATTTGTGGGAAATCGACGCAGTCTTCCAACGGCGTCTTGCAGGCGAAGTGCACAGCTTGTCGTCTTCCCACGGGTTGATTGAAGGTGCTTGAGGATTTAGCTTCGCGCAGTCTTCTTCTGACGACACGCAGCTCACCAGGCCTGACCAAGCTTTCACGAATGATGGAACGAACAAAGCGGTGACAAAAATCAACCAAGTCTCTCTATCTCGCCTATTTGTCGGACAAGCAGCATGGGTAGCCGGGAGCGGGCACTGCAAGTTTACAGGCTCCATCCGTAAGTTTCGCGCACGTGGTTTGCTGCTCGTCCTGGCTGTCTGTTGCATTTGGTTCGCACATTCGCCCGCAGATGCACAAATGCGAGAAAGTGAACACCCACCTCCACCAAGCGGAAATAGTTGCCAGAGTTGTCCGCCCGCAGGAGTTCAGGCGTACAGTGGGACGCCCCTCGTGTGACCAGGCTGAAGCCACATAGCACGGGCAGATACTTCTGCATGGCTGAAACGAGTCGACAAACAGTTGTATCGTTCGTGGAAAGGATGCAGGCGGCTTTGTTGTTTTGATCAGACATGCATCACTGCACGACATGTCAACACGCTCTGCGTCCCGGCAGACTGCAATCAAATGCTCGGGCCAAATGCAGAAGACGATGAAGGAAACGCGGTGGGTGACGATGATGGTAATCATGCAGATGACTGTGCGAATGGTGTAGTAGCGACGATGTTTGTGCGATCTTAACGTCATGAACATAATAATGCTGAATCATACCTGATCGTCACGATCACCGCAGTCAGAGTCGTAATTGCCATCATCGCCATGATCACCAGCAGATATCAGCAGCATCATGATGAGCATCCTGACCAGCATCATGTAAGGCAGACCGTCTTGGGGAATGACTCAGCAGATAGCCTCAACCTGAGTAAACAACAGCAGCACTACCCCAGGGCAACAATCCACTTGTGCCACTGTCCAGTCCGTCCTGCCTCCTTCTTACTCCATACTCAGTCATGCTTGAATTCAGCATACAGATATATAGTGCTGCTTTGCATGTTTCTTCTTCATGCCAGCTGCTAACAGGCACCACCCCAGAAAGATGTTCGAAGGACGCTTTGATGTCTGTTGGACCTGGACCTAGTCTGCAGTGGAACATACGCAAACCTGAGTATACGCTGGATTCGCACATGCCGATCGACAATGCTTCTCTCTCTCTCTCTCTCTCTCCCTCTCCCGGGCATGAGAGGCGGTTCAGGCCCCTCGGGCCGATGGCCCACCCGCCTTTTTACGGGCCTTATGGACGAGTGCAAGACGAGTGCTTCTGTCTCTCTCTCTCTCTCTCTCTCTCTCTCTCGGTTTCTCTCTGTGGAGTTTGGGGTGTTTTCTTGCACGCCCACACCCGTCGTGCTGCAGCACAGCTCCACTTGATGGAGCTGCGCCCCTCACTCCAAATGGATCTATGGCTCCTCTGATACTTGAGGGGTCCTGGGGTGCTCATGTGCATCTGCGCATCCATTTGGCTTATTTTGGGGGCTTAAGTCCTCGATCTTTGGAGGGCTCGACTATACAAACAGTTCTGCTTTCGAGCATGCCGAGAGCCTGTAGGGGTTGTAGCCGCAGCAGGAGTTCTTCAAACGAAACTCAACTGCTGCCCCAACTTCAACCCTGGCACGGGTGGTTGCTCGAGCTGCCTGAATTCCTGGAGCTTCTCCCAGCCCCGTGATGCAATCTGCTGGCAAGTTCCTAGCAGACTTGCACCTCCGTTGGCTATGCCTGCAATGGCATTTGCGATGCTTCCAGCATCGCTCCCGCAGATTCCCATCTGCACAGTGTCACCGCAGCGCTGGGCCGCTCCGGACAAGTAGGACACGACATTAGCGATGGCCGCAATGATCAGTGTAACCGTGGCAGCGCAGCTGGCCTGGTTCAGGGCACCCGTGGTGTTCGTGCAGCCGAACCGTGCAGCCACGTCGATGAAGACACCGGCCTGCAAGTGTCTCTGGGCGGAACCAGATGCTTCTCGATCCGTGCTTCCGATATGGCTATTGCTTTTATTAGACACTGTAGACTGTAGACATTGCATTTGGCTTGTGATGGAACTTGGATGTTGCTCTGAGAGAAGTTGTTTATGTGAATGTCGAAGTTGAGTTTGATTTTGATGCCGTTGTTGCTTTGGTTGTTGCCGTTGCTGCCAGACTCAAACAATTTAAGATGGCGGGTGTTGTTATTCAGAGCGTCGGTGTTTTGACGATGCTAGCAAAGTCAATCTCGCTCCACATAAGTTTGCCAGTGTTTTTCGAAACGAGGATACGGTTAATGATGACGAGAAAGAGGATAAGGATGACTATCATGAAGATGAATGTGATGATGACACCGATGATGATGACGGTCCAGAGTGTCACGGTAATGCCTGAAGAGGATTGAGACCACTGTGGCAAGTACCAGGGTTGAACTTATGAAGTATTTCCGATATAAACATTGCCACATGTACTTGGAATTCATTGCTATTCCATTGCCATGGCTGCCCTAATGTTTTGTTCCTGGTTTCGCGATGAACGCAGTTATCTTTCGTGCCTGTACTATCACCAGCAACTACACCGTTGCACCACCGCCGCCATGGCCATGATCATACAGATGTGCAGCATCACTACTTCTTCGTCTTCATATTCAGACCTTTCCTGGTTGTCCCAACCGTGGTGACGACATCACTGGTGTTCTTGCCCTCTTTCTTCCGACTTTTCTTCTTACCCTACCCAGTCCATTCCGCCACCAAGCATAATCTGTCGCTGTCACCGTTCTGATGGCGTGACTGTCGGGGCTTTGATTTTGCACTCCTCCTCCAGCAGTTCACCATCACGTTTACTTGGATCCCCAAGACCACTTTCACCCTAAGCCCTAAGCCATTTTGTCATCATTATGGTCATCATGGTCAGAATCACCGTCGTCGTCATCATCGTCATCATCATGATCATCATCTGCACATTACTACCAGCACCACCACCACCATCATCATGGCCATCATCCTCATCACTATTGTCGCAATCATCACGATCACCATCACCATCATCATCATCATCGCCGGTTCTCAACCATCAACCATCAATCACCATCAACCATCAACATCAACCATCATCATCATCATCATCATCATTATCGTCACCATCACCATCATCATTCTGCCGCTTAGTCTTGCTGTCTTGCTGCTACTGCTCTATGAATCCTTGTCCATGCGCGGCGTCGAGCCTGACTGCAAAGGAACCGATTCACTAGAGTCTTCCGTTGTGGCTTTTCTTGGTGGAAACCAGCTTCACGAGAGTCACTTAACTGGCCCATGCCTGCGCGAAGTACACCGCGGCCTGCGTTACGTGCACTTGACACCAGGCCGCATCCAGCTTCTCTTCGGGTGACCCCAGGCCCGGTGCCAACTGCCGCGGAAGCGGCGCCGGTGGCGCAGGGGAGGTGAAGTCGCTGAAGCGCTTGGACCAGCCACGATCTCTCAGGAGCCGCCTCGAGGAGTTCAGAACTGCCTGGGCCGGTTGGCAACCGCTCACCGCATCCAGCCCGGCTTCCAGCGCCTCGAAGATGTTGCCCGGGAAGCTGAGTACCACTGAGGCACAGTCGGCTGGCAGATCCGTGACATTGCTACACTGGGTGACCAGGCCAGCAATCCAGCTGCCTGTGTTTACGAAGGACTGGAGAATCCCAAAGATGTTTCCTGCGCAGCCGATGCGCTCGTCCCCTGTGTCGGTTCTCTCGCAGCCCATGGTGGCACCGTAGATCTCCACGAGCGCCTCCGAAATCCCGCAGAAAACCCCCCGCAGTCAGAGGGGTCATGCGCTTCCCGTTAGAGGGTATTTTTTCCAAAAACCATGATCTACTGTGGCTACAGTATATAACATCCGCCGTTCCGACCCCGAAGCTCCGGAGCCCTGGAATGACGAGAGCTTTTAAGCGGCTCCTGATCCAAGTAGAAAATAGAGGCCAGCACATTCCTTAGCTCTTCTCAGTGGATGCTGGACCTGTGACAATGACATGCCCTGCAAACCAATTCCCTTGACATGGTGTGTGAGCCTGCAAGGCAGATCTTACAAACGTCGCAAAGTTGGACTCCTAAAAAATCCTCATGCCCTGTCTGATGGTAGCGAAGGCACACCGCGCAAATGGCCTGATTGGAGGCTTCCGTGGCAAGAGGGGCGTTGGCGCTCCTGGCATCTGACAACATGGCAATCGGCAGCGGCAACCGAAGACAGCAATTTGACACGAGGCGAATGATATTGATGGAGGCCAGGGAGAAGGTGGAAGCCTCTTAATGCACCAGCAGTGCTTCACCCCCCCCCTCCTTCAAACAAAAGCTTGCGCTTGAACACGTGCGTACAAAGTATCAGACTTCACTGGCCCAAGGGTCACGGCAAGTCCAAGATGAAGCTTCACCCTACGAGTACACGACTCTGTCACATGCAGAGCTCGGCTCTGTTTCTTCTGCTCGATTGTTCAGCTCGGCCTGCAATCCCTCGGCTTGAAAGAGGAGCCGCTCGACTTGGCCGACGGCTTCGTGGGCACTCGGAAGCACCATGGACTCTGCGTCTGCGATGTCCTGCTGCTCCAGCCAAAAGGAGCGCATAAGATTGCGTTCGGGTGCAAGGACGGCTTGCAATGCCGACAGAACCTCAAGGCGGGAGAGGCGAAGAGCCTTCAAGGACTTCAAGAAGGAACTGAGATCCTTCTTTAGGGACTCGTCCGGTCTCTTCCCACGACGCCGCAAGCTCTCCAGCCGGATGCTGGCGCGCACGACGGGGTTGTCAGAGCTGCCGCTGCCGTCCAAGACTTTCCAAAGGGTCGGAGAAGGCTCAGCAGCGGCGTAGCAGGTCGACCAACCACCGGTCGGAGGCTCGAGCTCCTCCATGTCTTCGATGCTCTGATACCACGGTGGCCGGCCAGGCCCTCCGGGCCAGGTTCCATCGCAAAGCTTCCAGAAGAGATCGAAGTAAATCGCCCCTGGACCTCCTTGCTGCACGTAGGACCGCTTGCCGTTACGGTCATCCACGAATTCATAGATGCCGTCCATGTCAGATCTCCCGGCGCCCTCGACCTGAATATCACCCACCTCTCCACCTGTGGCTTTCGGAGCGAAGGCAGCCAGGAGCCAATTTCGGATCTGCTTTGAGATCTCGGGATCCCGATCCCAAAGGACGTACTGCAAGCAAAGCAAGTCTAGCTCGCTCACGCTTCGACCCCCTGCTGTGAAGGCCGCGATCTGGACGAGCTGTGCAGCCTTCGCCAAGCGCCGGTCCGAGATCTGCAAGGGAGCACCGCTCACTTCTTCCTGCAAAAACTTCCGTAGGCGCGCCAACATCTGCAGCAGCCGCGGCGGGAAAACCACGCGCGACGCGGCCGCTCGGACCTCGCGGCCCAAAGCTGGACTGAGTCTTATCGTGGGCGGCTCTACAGACTCTACCGCAGTCGGGGCAGCTGCGGCGGCCAGCAGAGCGCGGGCCTGTGCATCGGAGACCGACTTCACGAAGCGCTTCAAGAGGAAGCGGTCGAAGAGAGCGTCAAGGTTGCCCTCAGCGGGTATCTCATTGGAGGCTCCCACAACACACCAGAGGGGAGCCTCGCAGCGGTCTCCACTATTGTCGTAGACTCGCTCGTTCAGGAGGGTCAGGAGCGTATTGAGGATGGCCGAGTTGGCCTTGAAAACTTCGTCCAGAAACGCCACCTCGGCATCAGGCAGGTAGCGGGCCACCCTCCTTTCGAGCCGATCCTCTTGCAACGCAGTCAGCGAGAGAGGGCCGAAGACCTCATCAGGCGTAGAGAAGCGCGTGAGCAGCCTCTCAAAGTAACGGGCGGAGCCCAAGGTCGCCAGGCGTCGACAAAGCAAGCTCTTCGCGGTTCCCGGCGGTCCGATCAAAAGCAGGTGTTCCCCTGCCAAAGCTGCCAAAAGAAGCAGCTTTGCCTCGAGTGCCCGATCGACCAGGCCAGAAGAGAGGAAGCTCTGGGCAGGCTCAAGCATCTCCTGCAAGGTCTGCTGCAGCTCCCGATCAGTCGCCGAAGCCGAGGTCGCCGAGGTCGTCGTGCCGCCGTTCGTGGCTGCGCTCGCACTTGGACTTGGGCTTGAGCTCGAGTTCGCGCAGGCCACCTTCCTTTGCGAACCGCAGCGCTGCCTTCTGTCGCGAAAGCACAGGCTGAAGAAAGCTGCGGCTCCGACAAACGGCATCAAGGCATTCGAGGGCCTCAGCAGGCTCCCGGCACAACGGCGTTGCCTGTCCAGCCCAGCGTGCACTTGGCTCGGGCGTTCCGAGTAGGTCGGAGCCCCAAAGGGAATGTAGCATGCATGCGAGATGAACATGGCGGGGTGACCCAAGAATTGGTCTAGTGGCCGCATATGCATCATGAGAAGAGAGAACCTGTGCCAATAAGTTGCACTGGCCGAAGTTCCAAGCTTAGAGATGCTAGACGAGACTTGCATGATTCTGCGAGGATCATGTAAAAGCCACTGGTTTGAGCGGGCTGCAGCCGATGGCAAGTGGGAGCACAAGCATCCATTCATCGCCAACAGCCTCCCATCTGATAAGAAGCCCTGAATCCCACACCTCCTAAACCCTAAACCCCAAACCCTAAACCTCAACCCGAAGCAGAACTGCCCATGCATTGCTGAGCAGTCCCTGTCGGCATCGGCACGGGTGGCCCGGGCGGCGGCGGCGAGACCGTCGGGTCTCCAAGAATGAAAGTCGGGCCCGGCAGCTGCCTCTCCTGACGAATCGGGGTGTTAAGGGAAGCTAAAGTTTTCAGATAGCGGGGTTGCAAGCTGGATTCGTGGTGTTAGGGATTCTACGGCTAGTGTGACTCTGCATCTCTGGTCTGGAGAATAAGGAGTTGACAAGCTGCCGGTTTGCGATCGTGCCTCCGCATGCGCATGGCAATGGCGCAGAAGCCGAAAAGTCAGCAGCAGTCCCAAGTAGCGCATAGCAACGCAGCTCGACTGAGCTCCTCGACCTAGACTAATTGAACCGCTGTAGAGATGCGATTTCCGAGGGCATTCCAAGATGTCTTCTCTGAAGCGCGAAGCTCATTGCGGTCATTACTCGGGCAACTGCAGACCGTGAATTGCTTGCTTGTGCCACCGCTTGACAAAACAGCTCGTCCGGGTGGGGCCATGTTCAGCCAAAGTGTGCATGCCTCTGCTTCAGTGATGACTTGATCTCTGCATCTACAGCAGGCCCTTGCCAGCTTTCCGGGGCCTCCACTGGCAGGTCTGAGGTCCCCTCCTCCAGCAGAAGGGTTTCAGCGCGAGTTGGCCGCTGCCTGAAGGGAGCTCGGAGGGGCCTATGAGTGTTCGCAAGCTAATTCAGGGCTTCCAGGCACTCCGAAGGTCTTAGGCTTAGGGCTGAGATGAAGGAGAGACCTCCGACCATATTGGCGCGTAGGAGCTAGGAAAAATGGAGTGATCGGTTGCCCTTGTATGAACGGGTGCTTATTGGGTTGTTGAGTTCTTCGTTCACATTTATTTCGCACCACCATCCATTGAACCATCTAGGATCTTGACATGTGTGAGGCCAGAAATGCGAGCATGCGTACAGTTCCATTTTCGTTAGTTCATGATGTGTATGTCTTCTACTTATGCATGCCGTCTCGTGTTGACAACTGTACGGTTGACTCATACACAGATAAGTGCATAGGCATCGACATAGACATTTCCGTAGACATGCACTCGCACAGGCAACATACAAATGCACACGCGATCATACACGTTTGCATCTGCATATACATTTACATGTTCATATTCTACACATGCATAGGAGTACACATGTGTGCCAAGGGACGCACTGTCATGCAGGCATGCATCCAGCACAATGCTCTTTGCAGGCATCGTCTCGGGCTGTCCGCTCAGCAAATGGAGAATCTATGCTTTGGTCCGCGACATGTCGGGCCCAGTTTGGACCAGTCAACCGGCTCGCAGGCCGTGCTACAGGAATGCTGCTGTTCATCCATGAACAGTAGGCGCGAAATACTCATTAAAATATCCTTCATGTTTATTCTTTTCATTCAACCTATCATTATAAACTTTCTTCTTCTGTTTCTTGATGATCTCCGAACTATCACTATCAGTTGTAGAAACATCGTCACTATCAAACGAGTTCCAAAGCAGATCAAACAAATCGTCGTTTATTGTGGTTTTAATTCCATCATTACCTACAAAATAGTTAGTAGCCATTTATTTTATAATATGAATATTTCTTTAAATTGCGTTAGCTATTAAAGAAATATCTCATTCTATT
>CAJNJA010056186.1:1732-24474 GCA_905231915.1 Symbiodinium necroappetens | reverse complement strand
ATGTCGAGTGGCAATGGCTAGGACGTATGCATATTAGCCCCTGCTACAAGTCTACACATAACATGTCGAGATAATGTTTTATTGGTGCTGCGAAAGTGCAAAAAAGCGCACTCTCACAGCGACCCGGTCTCTATATATATATATATATACACATATGTAATGATAATAATGATAATAATAATAATATAATACAATATAATATAATATAATATAATATAATATAATATAATATAATATAATTATTATTATAACAATATAATATAATATAATATAATATAATAGAATAGAATATTCATGTGCCGCGATTTGCTACAGGTTGACAAGTGGTATGCGAGTTTATGTCGTGCTGCTCTGAGGAACTACCGCGAGGTGGCAAACCAGTTCGACACCTCAAAGCAGGTGCGACACCAAGCTAGAACGTGATCAAGCAAACTTGAAGGGAAGGTCGAGAATCTAAGCAGCAGCACTCCATATCTGTGCACTCCAAGGATGCGAATGCCAAAGTGAGTCAGTCGGTCCCTCAGCATTGCAGCCTGGTCGAGCATCCTTGCCTCCAGACGTCAGCCTGTTTCTTCCTGCGTTGTCCTGCCCTCAGGCTGGCAGCTTGGTGGAGGGAGCACAATGCGAATTTGGCTGACCTTTTTCGCACGATGCCCTGTTGTTTTTTGAGCCCTCGACACATACAGCATCGATCAAGAGTGGCCGAAACAGTGTCCTGCGATGTGCGAGGTTTCTTCGACGCCAATGGTCCGGTTCCCTTACTGTTCTGGGCGTTTCTGTCTCATCGACCATGCACACAGCCCGAAGGCGACAACATGTTGGACAAGGCGGAGTTCACCTACCTCCTGCAAACAGCTTGGAACCCGGAGAGTTTCAGCCAGAAAACTTGCTGGTAAACTTGCTGACAGCTTCCTCTTCGGTCCAACATGGGCATCAAGGCCGATCCCTACATGCCTGAGCACATGGCCCACACCATTTTCGACTTGCAGTGGCCTCAGACACCTCACCTGCAGTTTGCATTCATTCGCTCTAGCTTGTGCATTCTCACAGAAGCGTCCAGCTGCGAAGATCTCTGCAACTGTTGTGTTATCGACTTCGTGTTCACATGTGTTCACGTGGGCTCGCAGTTGCGTTAAGAGGTTGAGCTATGTTGAGCTACTCAGGGTAGGCAGAAGCTCCGACCCGGCAAGGTCAGCCTCCAGGGGCGGCGTTGGGTATGCAGACTTCACCCGCAGCCGCATCCTCAGATGGAGTAGAGTTTTTACCAAAATCGACGAGATCACACCACAACTCCGACATGGTTTCAGCACAATGCACAGAAATGTTCACGGCAGTGCTTCTCTTGACCAGGTTTCGGCATTACTCCGGAAAGCTTGCCGGCACCTGCCCTGCCAACGGCTGAGACTGTTGCAGCAGGCTTTCGTCAGGGAGTTTCGATTCTCTGAGCCAAGGACACCTGCACCAAGCCCATGGCTCACAGCGCAGATGCCTCACTGCTTCAGCACCTGCTCCGTCAGAATCCGTCAGAAAGTTTTCCCTGCTCGCGAACACGACGTCTCTCTCGAAAGCAATCACAACTCTGACGGTCTGGTAAGACTTCGGGAGTGAATTCGGCGGCTTCGCTTCAAGCGGCCTAGATTTGGCCACCAAGCAATGTGTCTAGGCCCGACGCGAATTCGCTGACTTCTGTGGCCATCCAGTCTCCAGCAGTACGGGCGTTGGCGAGACGGGAACTCGGAGACTCTGTTAGATATGACCTGACAGGACGCTCCTGTTTCCATGGACACACATGGGAAGAGGGACGAGCTGATTTCAACCGGCCGTGCCATGCCGTGCTTGTCATTCCAGCTGCCAGGGCAAAGGTAAACTTTGGTGGTGGAACCGCGTAGCCTTTCAGAGAATTGCCAGTGGTTCCGTTTGGTTTAGGGTGAGCCCAGCCACAAACAGAAGCAGATGCAATCGCCATTCACGAGGCCGGATCCGGGCTTGGTTGGAACCAACGCTCCTGTCCAAGAGCCTGGGCCTAGAAGGCCTGAAATTGGAGATGCTTTGCATTTCGGACTCAGCTCAAGGATCAAATCCTGCATTTATGCCACAGTTCGAACGAGTCTTCTTGCCGCTTGGGCTCTTGATACAGACACATTTGGCATGCAACAGGTGTAGGCCTGATCTAACCCAGCAGCCTCCCCAGCGTGGAAGCCCGCTATTTTGCACTAACATCGGCTGAACTTTCGTCACAGTAGTTTCGTAGTTCTCCCACTCATGATTACGGAACAGACCAGTGTAAAAAGCCCTGGAGCAGAAGATGGGATTTTTTGTCAGGCCTGGGTGGGGGCAGCCGACGCGGGAAGCTCACAAAGCCACACTTCGAGCGCCTTTGCTTGGCTGTGGAGCCTGGCTTGGAGGCCAGGACAGAGTCAGCACAAGTAGTCCGTTGTGTGTGAATTCCGCATCATGATTTGGTAGAGAGTGTGCTCGGTCTTCAAGCTTCAGGTCATGGCCAAGACGGCACGAGAGGGATTGACAAGCTTAAAAGTGCTACGGTACGTATGGCTAAATAGAAGCATCTCGAAGGTGTTACATGGTCTTGAAATTGCCCAAAGTTCCTGCCTTTCTTTTTAATCGAACGACATTTCTCAAGAACGTCGCATTCGTGTCAATCAGATCTGGTACTTCTAAGATCAGACAATATATTCGCAGCGACCCACAAGCGGACCAACAGTCATCACAACAGGCCCGCGAGCTGCTCAGGCTTTTTGGCCAGGCAGACGGCGCCGAGATGGGGATGTCTTAGGTTTCTGTGCTATTATACATATGTACTCGAAATATACATCATATAATATAATGCCATATCATATAATATAATAGAATATAATGTCATATAATGGAATACAATACAGTACAACACAATCAATATATATATATATATACATATGTACACAGCAGGACTCAGGCCATGACATGGAAGCCGGGCTTCGGGGTAGAGTAAGGTTCATGCGCGAGGAAATTGTGGAAACTGCACTACGGGCTTGGAGTGTCGCACTTTCTTCTTGGCCTTTGGGTTCCTCGGTCAGGCGCGAGCAACGCAGGCAATACCGGGACAAAGCCTCCCGGAAGAGGCGCTGACAGGGCAAAACCTCCAACCTTTTGAACTTGTACATCTTCAACCGTGCACTATGTGTGCGTCAGAGAGAGATCTCCGCCTGCGCAAAGCTGTGCAGATCGACGCGGCGGACTTTGTACAGCGCTTCGGGCCTGACAGCCCCGAGCCTCCCCGGTCCCCGGGGCAGGAGCCAAGTCTGGGGTTCCCATGGAAGTCTCAGAGACACGACTGCAAGGACATGTGGGCCCTCAGCGCCTTGCGTCGTATCGCGCCGTGCTTACTTTCAGAAAGATGGAAAGACAACCTCACCTTCTTAGTCCTATACAATAAGCATGATGCAGTCTGGTTTCCATGAATCTCTCGCTTCGATTTCACATGCTTTCATGAGGCGAAAGCAGCGAGCGCTGCCTTGACAGGGCCTGTTCTCTCAGCAGGTTATCATGGGAATGCCGCTTCTTTTGTAAATCTAAGATCCGCCAAGTCTTTCAGCAGCCTGTTTCGCCGATGTCATGAGGCCAGAGCAGGTCTTTCAAAAGTCGGATTCTTGGATTGATGCCCAGGGCCGCGGGGTGAACCTCTCGTGGCTGTTTACGCCTGAAAAGGTTTGACATGGATGGAAACGGCTGCCTCAGCTCCTTGGAGTTCGAGCGCTTCTTGCGGACCCAGGATTTCCCCAAATTTCGTGAAGTGTAACGTTGCAGTTCGGCCATCATTGACACAGGAGCCCAACCTGAGTGAGCAAGACGTGACATGGTTGTGGCGGCTGGCGGATTCGGACCAAGATGGCCAAGTTGTGCTTCACGAGTGAGATGCTGAGTTGGGCTTCGGAACAACTTAAGAAGACGTCTCAACTGAAACAGAATATCAGAATGCTTTCAATTCTTATGCCCCGAAGTGAGGTTCGTGTGGGCATTGCGCCAGTTGCAGATTGAAGCTGATCGCGCCGCTGCCTCATTGAATAGACTGACTCGTGTCTCATCCCTACCAGTCTCATTCCTCTTGCAGCTTTTAGTTTCGGAGATGCTGGGAGACTGAACATCCCAGCTGGCACAAGAGCCCGTGGCTTCTGGTCGACGACCCTTTGACTATCAATAATTAATATATATATATATATATATATGTATGTATGTATGTATGTATATATATATATATTCGTGATTGTAGCAAGCAGTGATTACCATGCATCACATCGCCGAAACAACAACCGCGGTGCATGCACATGCGTGCCAAAATCCCAAAATCTGGTTTCGGTTGGTTCTCCCTGAGGCCCAACCGAGCACCGAACCGAGCAAGGACCAGGCCAGTCTACATGATACCAGTAGTAAGAATAGTTATAATTTAAGAATAACAATAATAGTGATTGTATTTCAAAAATATTTTTTATTCAGGTTTTTAATACCAGTGATAGTAAGGTTGAGGATGTGTATCAAATCAGGCCCTTCCCCACTGCGGGATAAATTGGTTGGCTTCACGTGATTCAAGCGGTCTGGAGCCAGTCGCCCTAAATCCTGGCCTGGCGGTGCCCAGTGTGAGACTTGATATATGTTTCGCTTAATTCCGGACCTGTTTGCGTGAAAACTGGCGTAGATTGGCGCCGCAAGTCACCATAGTTAGTACGGCACAGTTGCAAAGTTCAGATCCACCGAGTTCTATACCCTTGCAGTGCAGAACATTTCAGGTCGCTGAGATGGTATTGTTCGGAACAGCCAACCCTTGGAGAGGTGATCGAGGTGAAGGTGGCCCAGCTAGCACGCCTGTTGCACAAACGTGGCTACAGCGACTGGCTCAGCTCGTCGGCCGATCGCAGATTGGAGAGCCTGTCCGTCGCGCTTCAGGCTTAGAGAAGGCTCTCAGCGTGTATGACCGGAAGAGGCATGCGGCTTCTTTGGCGGTGCACAGTGCCATTGGCAACAGATGCCAACTACAGGAATCTGCAACCGTTTCCAACTGTACCTTCCATGATGAAGTACATTCTTCGGATTGCTGACTCATTGTAGACTTGAAAGACTCAGCAAACGCTCATCTTGCCTCTGCAGATGTTACAGCACGGCTTGGTGAGAAGAAACATGCAGGTCTGGCTTCTTGACCCGGGATTCGTTCAAGGAGCTGCGACACAGCTAAATATGAATGAGAGTATGCAAAGTCGAGGTTCGTTTTCAGGTTGAAGACCATGTGCAACTTAAGGCTGCGAGCCGCGCAGTTCAAGCTGACAGACACAGAGGCTGATCTCCCCGTGGGCCTGAATCTACTGAAGTTTTTGTCGGATCCGATGTGCAACCTCAGATCGGTCCAATGCGCCCCACCTGACAGAGGGAGGGAGTAGGGAGGGTGTTGTCCTGCTGATTTCGATCCGATGGGGACCTGCATCTTGCTTGGAGGTGGATGAGGTTATGCTTCAGTGTGACACGGCATGTGCCGATGCCTCAGTCGGCTTAGTCGTGCGGAAGCTGTTGGCTCCTCAGAACGATGGCATCAGGATGGCTTGCTCGATTCCCGGGAGCTCCTTCGACGCTTGAGCCAGGGGCTTGGGCATCGTGCGGCCATGTCCTCGTGCCACTGTCACTGCCGACCACAACGGCAGGCGCAGCAGCGGATCGACCAAAATACCAATCTTCAGCACCCCAGCCCCCGAGACCACCGAATCCGCAACCGCCAGGGCATGGGCCAGCACCTCCGGCCCCGGTTCCGGCTGCAATCCTTCCGCCTCCCGCTGTGCCGTCGAGGCCTCTACCTGCAGCTCCGGGTCCTCCCAGCGCTCCATGCCCTGGCGCCCCCGTACCCCCAGCAACACCGCTTCCTCCGGGCGGCGCCCGTCCACCGATACCACCTGCAGGGCCTTCACTTCCGAGGGCCCCAGTCACAAGTCCAGCAGTTCCTTCAGCACCAGCACCTCCAACACTAGCTGCGCCACCAGCACCAACACCGCCGAGGCCGGGAGCACCGAGAGCACCCATCCCTCCCGCTGCCCCTGGTCACCCCGCACCTCCTTCCGCCTGCCCTTTGCCACCTTCGGGACCTCGTGTCCCAACCCCAACCATCGGGTCCCATTGGTCATCGCGACCTGGAACCGCACCTGCGGTTCCTGCGCCCCCTGCCCCTTCACCGCCAACCCCATCTCGGCCAAGCACGGCACTCGCACCGGCTCCGCCAAGCTTGCTGGGTTCACGTCCCTCACCACCCGGAGTATCAGGACCGTCAGGACCACCACCTCCGAGTCCCAGTTCCAGTCTATTGTCCCGCCCATCTGCACCTATGTCGATGGGCTGTCGGAATGTCTCTGTTTCAGCCGCGCCACCACCACCTGGCCCCCCTGCGCCTCCGTCGCAAAGCACGGCGGGCGCCTCATGAAGCCGTGCTGCACCAAGTTTGGCAGGTTTGAATTGGTGCTTTGCCCAGGTGACATCTGGAATGCGCATCCGCTTCGGATAGACAAAACAAGCGCAGCGTGGTGAATGACGTTGTGTCCTGTTGCCCTGCCTCGATCACGGATTCGCAGGCCTTGCTTCCTTGCAGAAGACATGTGTAGTAGCATGGGACTTGGTGGGTAATTGCACCAATCGACGCCATGCCTAGGCATCTTAAGGCCTTCTCATTGTTCTAGAGGAGCAGTAGCACAAGGGCCCGAGACCGGCGAGACCTGCAACTTCCAGGAGCACCCACCCAGGTGCTGGAGCTTTCAGCGAGGACAGATGCCCAGAGAAGATAATGGAAAGGAGCAGATGATTGTATGTAAAGGCCACACAGAGAAGAGAGAGAGAGAGAGAGAGAGAGCTTCACAACAAGGCCAAGGTCTGGGAGGACCTCAGGCACCCCCCAGGAGAAATTCCCTTTCCAAGCTGCGATCTGAGTAAACCTCAATCTCATCTCTGCGTCCAGCGAAAATCCGACCTGCTGTTGTAGGTCATCAACAGTACTTGTGCTTCGAATGTAGATGAATGTAGAGGACGAGCCCGTCCCACAAAAGCCACGGTGTTCGCCCAGCAGGTTACCAGAGAGACGAGCAACTGCTTCGAGGGGACACTCGAACAAGAGGAGCAAGGTAAGAGACATGGAGGGTGAAACGGCAGCAGTCAAGCTTGACTCCGATCCCGCCATGGTGGTTTGCAGCCTGGAGTTAAATTTCACTGTTCAGGAACATGAGGATCTGATCACGTCAAACATGAAGCCACCTGTCGCCAAACCGCCAAAGTGCGTGAACGGTCATGCATCCCAGCCATGCCAACATGTCTAAAGCTACATGATGTCTTGGGAGCCATGGTGTCCTTGCCATCACCTGCAAGTGGAACCTAGCAAGGCTGGCTTGCTCCAGTGGGACCATTTCCTGCATAGACCGGTGTGTGAGACTCGAAACAGGCATTCGCAAGATGACTGCAGCTTGGCAGAACTTGAACCATTTTGGACTTGACGACCACAGCCTACAGCATTCTCAAGCTGTAAAAGACTAAGCAGCTTAGAATCATCTGTTTCAATTTTATCATTCCCAAGGTGGGGCCATTCCGACTGCAGGCTCTTCGGCTCTCAACACCGCTTGAGTTGCTGCCTTGTGGCCTCCAGCGGAGAGCTGTAATCATGCATTTGCCCTGTGAGTTGCGACAAAACGCACGAATGGACGATGATGTGTGTTTCTTGCAGACGACAGCAGGAGTTTGTATTGGCAGCACGTGCCAGCCACTCATGCAGCAGCCGGAATCACAGCAACCTCAAGACAGACTTGACGACTGCCACAAAAAGTTGCTCTCTGCCCTCTGCATACCAAGCTAGCAGGAGTCGGGAATGTTAAGATGGCGAAACCTGCAAGCAACTACATGGAACGAAGGGCTTGTTCGAGTTTCCGGGCAATTGAAATTCAGAAGTTTTGGCATGTTTTGGCGGCATGCAAGCGTTCGCATGCATGTCCGATCACAGGTCCTTGGCGTCGAATGCTTGGCAGTGGCTGTTGGCTTACCTGCCGTTTCCGCTTCGGTGGTTTATGACATGACACGAGTACTTCACTCCCCTTCTTCAGGTCTCGCTTCCTGGAAAGGGCGGAGAGGCTTGACTGTGGAACAAAACCCACGGCCATTTCTGTTTTTTGCAGAAGCACTTTCGATGCTTTGCAAGGCCCTGGATTGGCTGGCCACTGCCTTGCCAGCCGCACGGAATGCTGGTGGAGCTAAGGGAGGCAAACCGCTGCCACAAACGAAATCCAAGTGCCAACTGCGCATAGTTGCCAAAGCAGGCTGCGCAGCTCTCAGCGCAGGCGGCTGCAATTCCACAGCGGTGGTGGTGCCGGACCGGGTGTAAGAAAGTGCGACATTCATTGACAGCCTGCTTGCAAGATCTTGCAAGTGATTTAAGCAGGAGTCGGCATTACGTGCAGTCGCCCCACCGCCCGGAGCAAACGTCGACTCCTGGCAAAGGGATATTGCTGATAGAAGTTGATTTCATCATTGCAGCTCCAGTTCGTGTCAGATTCCCCTGCTCTTTCTATCCCCCTCTTCACGCTTCTTTCATGGTGCAGCACCCTTCAGAGACCCTCATCATCAGAACGAACGGTACACAAACCACGCGCAACAGCTCGTGGTTGCGAACATGGCACATGTGCGGTAGGAACGCCCAACCGCAAGGAACGTCGGGGTATTCAAGCAGTTCAGAACAGACTGCACGTCCCCGACGAGGGAACCCAGGACCGATTGAAATCACACTGCTTGTCCCAGTTGTGATTGGCCAAGTAGCAACCTCCAATGTGCGCGGCAAATCCGACGACGTCTATGACGTCTGAAGACGACAAGAACGATTGGCTAAGGGCAGTTGTTATCTCTGTACAAGCCGGATCAGCAGACCACCCGTCCGATTACCAGGTCGCCGTTTATGCAACCACGAGCGGACATTGGCACTGTCTGTGACGTAGAGGATTAAATGCCCCTTCCAGTGCGTGCCCCGATGACATGCCAACACGACTAAAGCCAATAACTCCATGATAGAGATGATGTCGGTTTGGTCGCCCTCCAGAGCGAGGGCTCTCAGAGCCTCTCGGTATTGACCGACGGTGGAGGCGTGGAAAACCTTAGCCCCCCAGTCAACCGCTCCAATCCGATCCAGGGTCGCTTGAGACAGGGCGGAACTTCACCATTCATCCCATCTACGTTCACACTTATCGGAACCAACTGGCGGATTGGCCTAGCCGGGAGGACCTGAGTGTTGTCAGAGCACAGCTCCAGGCCGAAGGCTGGGAAGAAGCCGCCTCTGACATCCTCGTGTGCGAGAGTGATGCCTGCCAATGCCGCCACGGTCGGTATATCGAATGTCGCGATGTCAACTGCTTTTTTTGCTGCCTGCTCCTACCTCTGCATACCTCTGCATCTCACCATTTCTCATGCTGGCAATGGAGGCGACGAGCAGCGTGGTTTTTGGTCGGTTCTTTTCGGTTCTTTGCTGCCTAGGATACGCCTTGGGCTGCTTTGGAAGTCTCCTTCGCAAAGAGGCATGCGACATCCATCGCAGTACGACGTGAGCCGGTGCATTTTACAATCCCATTGTGAATTACACACGGTTGCAGGGCAGTGGCAACATCTATCGTGTTCATTGTTTCCTGTTCCAGGGCTGTGTCGGATGCTCTGGTGCTGGCGTCACTGGCTCCGGTTCTGTCATCGGCGAAGGTAAGATGGCCGGATGCCGAGAGAATGCTTTCCAGCCCTCGGACCGCGCAATCAGCAGGGGAGACGAAGCTGTGATTGAGTGAAGCTTTCTGGCCCAGGCGGGCGCTGCCAGCCGCTCAGGCCACGGGAAGCCGCAGGCGACGTGGGGCTTTTGCCAGACAGCATTGATTGCAGGCACCCTGCTTGCTCCTTATCAGAGAGGACTCAGGGCTCCCTGAACACTTGGCCCGCTGTTGTCCATGCTGCACTGACTGTGATCGTTGCTGGCTCTTTGCAGGAAGATCTTTCTGCTGCCAGTGTGGCGCTTGTTCGCGCTGGGCATGCCATCGGCCCGGCCGCATTGGCCTCGGGGTTGATGTCGCCACATTCTGGCGCTGCAAGAGTATCAAGAGTTTGGCTGGCAGGCCCGCGTGTGCCCTCCCAAACCTCAAGAGGACACTGTCCAGCTCTCAGCCTTAGGGCTTGCTCAAGCGCAGTTCTGCGTGCCAAAAGCCCAAGGCAGCATCTGGCAAGAACGCTGAGCACGTGGGAGCTTGGACCCTAACTCGTCGAGAGGAGCCCCTGACGAACAAAGCCATTGGATTGTTCAGCCTACGATCTGTAGAAACGCAAAGCTTCGCACCAGGAGCCTGTGGGCAAGACCGTCGAGGAGCCCGATGAAAAAGGCGGCGTTTGAACAAGCTCTTTTTTGCTCACTTAAACCACAGATCTTGCTTGCCCTTGGAGGTCCCTTGCGCTTGCAGGCTCACGAGCTTGTGTTTTCTTAGCTACGGGGCTTCCCCATGACTCCACTTCCAGTGATGAACTGGCTTGGTTGGACTTACAGAGAGAGGTCCAGACGGCTTCGATGCATTCACTGCAAGGCTGATCGCGCAGGTTAGAGGTGGGATGAGATGTGAGCATCGAAACAAAAGGTGGTTGTGGAAAGAGAGACGAGCACAGCGCATCACCAAACAGCATGGTGCGACTGCTGTCAGTACAGCCCCTTGTTTAGCCCTGGTGTCGTGTTTGTTGGTCGCAGCTCTCGCCGGCCACTCTTCGCAGTCTGGAGACTGGCCCTGGATTCAGATTTTGCAGACACAACAGGCTCCGTCCGGAGTCTACGTGGAGGTGCGGATTCCCCAGGAGGGAGCAAAGGAGCAGGCTCGGCGCCCGAGAGTTCCCGGGAGTCCCGGAAGTCCGGAGCTCATGGCAGGCCTCCTGTGCGGGGATCCACTCCGTCGTCGAGGTCAGCGGAGGCCGCCAGATGAGTGCACGGATGCTTAGTTCTGGGCAATTATCATTGCTTTGCCAGGTAAGGCATGGCCATCACTTGAAATTCTGAGGTGCGGCACCGTGTGGTTGACTTCCGGCCACCGACGGGGCGGGTTCTTTGCACACAGGCGCATTGCGGTCATTCTGGGAGCTCCTGGCCATCAACAGTCACAGAGACTTTCTGCACGGTTTCCTTGCCAGGTTAAGTTTGACAAGGAGGCTTCGTGCTTTGCATCGAACTTCCTGGATTGCACATGCTGCATTCGAAAAGAGGTCATGGCTGCGGAGTTGAGTTATCCTCGCGGCCGCTTCCGTGATGAGTCTGCCACCCTTCTGTAGACCAGATTTTACGAACTTGAGACTGGCATGCTCCACCTAAAGAGGTACATAGAAGCCTGGTCTCGTATTCATTCGGGTCCGATGGCAGCGTCGGGCCCTTGAAGCACCACGCCGTGTAGAATGGTAAAGGCTTTAAGGGTTACACTCCTGAGGTTGGAGTTGATATCTGAAGAGCCTTCTGTGGGACCTTCGCGGACAGGCTCCGGCACATTCAACGGGATCATTACCGGTTTATTCCCATCTGATTCTCAGCCGAATTTGTGGAAGGTTACTGGATCTTCTGCGGCAGCCGCTTCGGGCGCGTGATTGGCCTGCCTGTTGGACAGGACCGTCGGACACTGGCACTTTCATGTCACAGCACAACCTTCCGGAAACGGAGCTTGCACGAAGCGTCGCGTCCCCAGGGAGTCGCTTCCGCCCGAGCCTCGGGAAGCTTCGCCTGAATTCGCGAAATGCGCAGAAGACAGGGCACCTGCTGCGGATCTCTGGAGCAGCTTGAAGTATGTTTGGGTGGCGTTGGAAGCTCAGATGCTTCGTGCTGATTGTTGAAGGTTGCAGTTGGCAAGGGCAGGCACAAGAGACATTTCAGCTGCAAGCTGGGAGGCTTCTGCAAGGGAGGAGCTGCATACACGCTACGAGGTCAGAAACCAAGATCGATTACGTGAAGCCGTGAAGCTGCATATGGAATGAACAAAAACAGAGCATCGAAGCGAGCAGCAAGAAGGCTGTTTGGGGCGACATCGAGCGACCAGGGAGGCTGAGAATCCGCGAGGAGGTCGGGCAGAAAGCTCATACTATGAAGTATGTGAAATGGATGCAAACTTGCCTCAGGTCTGGTCCAAGAGCAAGTCCGGCGATTTGATCTACGACCAGGCCGCCCAAAAGGAGCAGCAGGGCCTAGGATGTCGGGGCATTGCCTCAGACAAACAGCCGACCGAACCTGTACGCAAAGGAAACATGCGAAAGCGTTGAGAACCGTCTTTGAAAGCGTGATGGCGGCATCAACCACTCTTTTCTTGCCGCACTCGCATGCGGAAGGGGGTGAGCAAGAAAGGCACTCATGTAGACAGGAAGGGAACGGAAAAGAGAGCGCAAGATGCTATTGAATGGAGAGTGGGAGAGATGCATGGACCCACAGCACTGCACTGGAGCTGGTGCTCAGTGGCGGCTTTTGGGCAAGGCATGGCAAGGCAGAAAGAGTAGGCCAAGACGAAATAAAGCTCCGCCAGCTGCCGTTGCAGTCGACTTCTGGGCACAAGTCCATGTCAGACGACTTTAGACCGCTTGTTCCGCGGTGTTCGCTATCGCGGGCCATGACCACGAGCACTCGATTTGAAGTTCGGATGTTGCACGCTGCGATACGAGTGGGTGGGCAGTGTTGTTCTCCCGTGGTCGGGCAGGCCCATTGGGTCAGTCTACTACTTTCGGTACGGGAGTTACGCTACTTCTGATCTCGGCGCCGCAGAAATTGGGTAGAGCTTCGCATGGGAACACGAGGAGCTGTTTGCCAAATGCATCTCTCGGTGCAGGCAACTGGTGTTGGTGGCACTCTCACCTTTGGTCCGAGCGAGGCACACTAATGCAAACTGCGAACCAGCATAGCCGCAGAGCAACTTGCATGGCCAAGACCTCCGGTGGAAGGTGCTGCACTGCTTGCCGAACGGCGTCAAGCAGCGATGGTGGGCCCTCCTGAATTTGTGTCGTGAACATGAAACGAAAGCGTTCCACATTGCAGGCGCATCCGTGACTGGGGCCTGGTACTCGGAAAATCTTAGACATCTGAGACATCTTGGACCTGCAATCTATTGATTTGATTTGATCTTCTCAAGGCTTCGATCCCTTCCGACCCGGCGGACCGTTGCCTGCGCCGCCAGAGATCCCAGTCTCTGCAGAAGATTGTATGTATTCTAAAGTCGCACAGCGTGTTCTGAGGCTCGGAGCAGAGGCCTGCAGACCACTTAGCGCGGTCGCCGGACAGTGCTGCAGTCTGCGATGGGAGGCCATTCAGTCTGACAACGAGGCACAGCTTTGGTGCGACGTTTGAAATCAGCTGCTGGCAAAGCATAGCCATGTGTTTTGGCCCGGGTTCACCCTTGTTTGAGCAAGGTTTTTTGTTGGCCACGATGAGTTTGAGTAAGCCAGAACAGCCAACCTTGACGCATGCAGTTCTCTTCGTCGTCTAGCTCCTCTTCAGCATCGCTTGCATCCCAGCTGTTGTCACAAAAATTCCGATCTGACTCGCCGATTCTGTCCGGAAGCTTCGTTAAGGAATGCAGCCGGGGTTGCGGCCGCCACTCCAGCAGCTCCAAAAGCTGCCCCAGGAGGGTTTGCGTGCATGCATAATGGCAATTGGCACTCTCACGCCGAATCCCCATTGTAAGCTGCTAACGACGGCGTCATGTTCTGTAGCCTAAGGGTGCTTGCGTTTCTTTTTCTCAACACAAAATGTATTGCGACAGACCTCGGTTCAACGTGGGTCAATTTCGAGCACGCAAGTAACACCCAGCGATGTGAATCAGCATCGATGAGGAGCTCAGGCGGTTCCAGCTCCTGTGGTGCTGGCCTCGGGGTTTAAGCACCGTCATCACTCAAGTTGTTGGGCATCGCCCTCAGCATCCTGGAGACAAAGCCACCTACAGTCCCTCTCGAATCAGATGCAAACGAGACCTAGTGAGGCGGACAAGCACAGCCACATGCAATCGGGAGACTCTAGCCGTTTAGCCAGCGACAGAAAAACTGGAAGAAGATGCCAAGCTACTAGAATTGAGGGCCTTGCTCCCTCATCCTCTTTGCTTAGGATTGCTGGCGCTTTGCTTTGGTCCTTCGGTCGGGTCAAACAGTTTCGGCTATGTCGGGTGGGGCATTGAGTGTATTCTTGTAGTTGCTACCATCGTCTATTGTCATGTCGGCTGGGTGATCGTGCGCCGTGGTCGGTTGGGCCTGGGTGGCTCATGGCAGCAGGTTCTTTCGAACCTGCACAGAAGAGGTCTTTGTGATGTTGTGGGATGTTTGCTGCTTCAACAAGGCAAGCACGCCACCAGCGCCGGTTCAGGCAGCCCCATGCCCAGCATGATGCGCGCTTTATAGAATAGATCGATCTGAAGAGGACTTGCGCATGGCACCACCTTCGACACCTCTTTGAGCTGCAAAGCGGTTTAGCTGACAGACGAATCGGAGGCAGTGGCTGTGGCAGCCGCAGCCTCTCGGAGCCGATCCCACTCCAGCTCCTCCGCTTCCAGGTACCATTCAACCATTCAACAAAAAGCTCAAAGACGAAACAAGAACGCACTCTGTGGACGGAGGCGGAAAGGAAAGACCAAAGACAAGCAGCGGGACAAGCGTGAGAAGGAGAAGGACACTCGATGCAAACGGGCTCCAAGTGGCTCCAATAGATTCCGAGGTGATCCCAGCTACGTTTTGTGTGGCAGGCCCGCAGCAGGGACCGGCGGCGCCGTCAGGCCTCCATAGAGGATCACAGCGGTGTAGCTGCAGCACGCTGCAGACGGTAGCAGCAACATCACGAGAAAGCCTGTTCACATCCTGTCCATCAATGGACGTGAGTAGCAATTCGGTCTATGTACTACTACGCACTTGCATTCACAATCGCTAGGCAAGCGCAAGTGCATCTCGGCACCATCGTCGTCGGCATGGCAGGCGAAATGATATTGAGCCGCTGCTTTGTGCTCTATTCTTGCAAGTCAGGCGCAGGCGGGACTCTTCCCAGCCCAAGGCAAGTCGTCGTTCTTCTTGCCTCCGGAGATAACAGCCTAGCAAAAACCCTTTGGGATCCTTGAGCGGTCTTTTTCACGCATGGGCTTCAGCAAGTGCTGCACTTCAGGCACCGAAGGCACCAACGCCGGCCTCAAGCTTAGAAACCTCTGACAGTTTCCCTACTGCTGTGAGTGCGCATTCTCCGAGGCCTACCCGTTTGGAGCTTACCCTCCACAGGTGCGCGGAGGGGGGCGTGCTTCAGGCAGCTCTGTGCGACTTCCGAGCCACTCTGAAGCCACAGGCAGCGTATCCGCCATTCCCGGCTGGCCGAGAACTTAGCCGCATACCCCTCCAAACATGCGATCAGCAGCCGGTCAATTGAGGAAAGGCCCCGCCTCCGCATCTTCCTGCATATCCACCAGCGTTTGGAGCCTACAGTTTCTTGCAGGAAACATCCGTTCTGACCCATAGAAATGCTGCATGACAGGCCTCAGGCTTTTGGCCCACCAGGCACAGGAAGTCGTTTAGAGTCGTCAAGTGTGGTGGGCGTTGCGGATGGTCCTTGTAGCAGCAGTCTTTGGAGCCAGGTTTCGCTCATCCGCCACCTGGATACCCACCCCACCCTGCCCACCCCCTGCCTCTTCACCATCCACACCCTCGCCCAGCGCACCCAGTGCATCCACATGCATTGCCAATGCACCCACACCCGGGACATCCTCACCCGGTACATCCCCTGCCCATGCATCCTGCACATCGTGGCTGCAGCCTTACGGGGCACGTTGCTTCTTAAGTTCCTGCCTGGAGTCCCGTTGACATTTCCAGTGCATGCCCAGGGCATCCTGCCTACCCCTGGCCGCCCTACCCAGGACAACCACACCAGGCATTGAATAAGCTGGAACGAGACGGCTAGAATTAGCACTACAGGAGCCCACTTCCCACGGCCAGTTGCCAAGGTTGGCACTGCCAGGAGACCTTTCAATGTTTCTGTTTTGGCTGATCACCCCATGACAGGTGCCTGCTCCGATGCATCCCGACAGAGAGGCCAGGTTTAGCCAGAGCCGTCGAATTACGAGCGTACAATTTCTTGCCTTGAACTCAGGACGCCCCCCCTGGAGACAGCTGCCCACCTAGATACTGGCAAGGCCCAGATTGCTGGCACCCTTGGTGCATCTGCTGAGGCAACGGCGCTGCCGTCAGGAGCTCGATGCAGGGCTCGAATCACGGTATCGAACTCGGAAGTCTAAATCTTTGCACCCAGGCCAGCCTGGCTTCGGGCGCAAAGACTCTGCCACCGAAGGCAGCAGGGCCAACGCCAAAGGCACCGGAGCCTTGTCGCGGGAATGTGTAAACACTTGTCGGAGCCTTGTCGCAGGTCGAAGGTATTGGGAGTGCCTGGGGCCAGCCTGCCGGGGCACCGCCTGGGCCTGGGGCACCACCCAATGGAGCTCTTGGGGCGAGCTGGGGCGACCCTGTTCCAGCCAAAGCACCCGCAGCGCCTGCAGATCCTAGGGTTGATTGGTTCTGCCGTCAACATGGCTTGGATGCGGTGGTCGAGAGACGCCTGAGACAGCTGGCCCCTGACGCACAGCGTCGCGTGATGGACGAGGGCCCTATTGGCGCCAATCCTTCCTTCGAAGTGACGAGTCGAATCCACCGAATCGAAGCCTGGGAACATGGCCATCATGTGTCGAGCTTCTGTGCGCGCCACATCGTCTCCCCGCAAGCCCAGGATGCACTCAAAGCCCTTTCGCCGGACATTGCACGCAAGGTTATGTCCACGCCGCTCACTAGCCCGGATCCTTCCAGCGAGCTCCTTGCGCGATGCAACGATGCCGGCAAGGACTCGGCGGTGCAGTGACTTAGTTGATTCTTTGTGCTGTGTATATGCAAACCAGCAGTGCGCTGTGGTGCAGGATAGCTTGGGCCAAGCAGAGGACCCGAGGCACGCAGCAGCCAGAAATACAAATCTAGGCCCAGGCTTCTGACACCCGAGGAAGCAAAAGTCTGGAAGCTCCAGCTCGATGGATCCTTAGACTGGGCACTTTTCAACCACTCAACATAGTATACTGTAGTGCCTGAGCCTCAGGTCCTCGGAATCTCGATCACGCAGCCCGCGGCAATGAAGCGGCAACGAGCATATGTTCGATGTGGTGCACGAAACAAGAGAGCAGATGGAAGACAACTTGCTCGAATGATGAATCAGTGTTGTTTTGTCAAGTGGCATTCTGCGGTTGGTGCCCCAAGCCGTGATAACTTGGAAATACCCTCCAGTTTGCCATGCTCGAATTCTCAAAATTGTGGTAGGGGCTCGTCACAACCAGCTTCATTCTAGAACCACCAACCACCGTCACCATCGCCAATGACGGTGCCGTCTTGTGTGTGTTGAATCATGTGGATACTAATCCAGCTGCAGCGCTTACGGGCGCACATCGTTGTCAGCCCAGCCTGACACGCAACATAGCACAACTTGAAGCTGAAACTTCGGTTCCATCTGGGCTTCGCTTTGCCATCAAAAGCCATGGTGAAGAAGAAGTTTGGCGGCGAGAAGGTCGATGTGAAGGGTGTCTTGGCACCGGCTCCTGCTGCTCCCAAGAAGCCCGCCGGATCAGCATGGTCCAAGGGCGCCGGTAAGGCCGCGGAAGCCTCACCGGCCGGCGTGGGACCAGCCACAGCCTCAGCTCCAGGCCGTGCTCCGTCAGCTCCGGGATCAGCTACAGGGGCATGGGCGAAAGGGGGGCCGTTGGGGTTAGCAGCCACAGCCACCTCCCTGCAAGCAGCGGCTAAGCCAAAATCTGTGCCAGCTCCACGAGCACCAGTTGGCTATGCAGCTCCCCAAAGGCCTGCATTGGGACAGAAGCAGGCTTCTCCAGTGTTTAACGCAGCAGATTTCCCAGATGTAGAGAAGCCGAAGACTGCCGCCGAATTGGCAGAAGAAACCGCAAACAGAAAGGCTGCCAAAGCCTTTCCAGAGGTGTCGAATTGTGCTGAAGCGCTGGTGGCCTTGTGCAGTAGAGCAAGTGTCACGGAGTCCTCTGATATCGGTCGAGCTACGTCAGGCCTGTCTTGGCTGCTGAACACGTTGACAAGTGCATCAGACATGTCAGATGATGATAGAGACAAGCTCCTGAGAGCAGGAGCCTTGGTAATTGAGGGTGTGGCTTCAGATGAGGCGGGTGTATCTGCTGTTGATGAGATCCTGAAGGGATATTTCCAAGAGCAGCAGCACAAGGGCAAGAACACACCACAGGTCCTTGAGGCCAACGGCCTAGTCGATGCCTTGCTTTTCGGAAAGCTGGCGCTGCAACTGGAGGCTAGAAGCCCGAGGCAATGTGCCATTAGGCTGAGAATTGTAAGGCGATTGCAAAAGCCAACGACTTCCGCTGTCGTTCAGCATGCTTTGGCAGATGCACTCGTGCCACTACTGGCAGCAGACCCAGATGCAGCCGAAGCGATATGTCACAAGGACTTCGTCCCAGACTTGTCTTCTGCACAGGAAGGTACCCGACGTGGTGCAGCTTTAGGTATTGCCGCCGTCGTACAAGGATCTGGAGGTGTGACGGCAATGAAGAAGTTGGGCACCATGGAGATTGTGAAGGAGTATGCAACCACTTCAGGGAAAACATCGGCGAGCAAGCGTCAGGCAGCACTGTTTCTGCTGCAAGCACTTGCTCAGGCCTTGGGTCGAACCTTTGAGCCCTTTGCAATGGCCTCAATGCCTTTGCTCCTGGAGAGCTGTTCAGACTCTGCCAAGGATGTTCAACTTGCTGGGCGCGCTGCAGCAAAGACAGTTGTAAGCCAGGTGAGCAGCGTTGGTGTACGGCTCATGATTAATCCTGTGCTGGAGGGGCTCAAGGACAAGCGTTGGCGAACGCAGCTTTCGGCAGCGGAGCTGCTGAAGCCAATCGTTTCAGAACTAGTTCAGAGTGCTCCCAAACGACTGTTGGCCGTAGTCCCAAAGGCTGTGCCTCTCCTTTGCGAAGCCGGAGCGGGCACCCGTGCAGAGCTCCGCAACGCTGCGCGTGACGTCCTAGAGCAAATCGGTGCTGCTATCGATCACCCTGCTGTTTCTGCATTATCATCAGATCTCATAGCCGCACTCCTTGAGCCCGGCGATATGGCACTAGCTAGGGCGCTAGATGGGCTCCTCGGAACGGTTTACACAACCTCAGTGAGTGGTGCCTCTTGCGCTCTTATTTGCCCTGTGGTGGAACGTGCCATTTCCAAGGGGGACGCTGAGGTTCGACGGAAGGGAGCCAGCTTTGTCAGAACCTTGAGCCAATGGGCGGTGGATGCCGAGGAGCTCGGGCCGTACTTGGCCACATTACGGCCACAACTGGAGGCTCTCCTTGCCGATCCTACTCCAGCCGTCCGAGACGCAGCCGCGCAGGCTATTGGAGTCTTAGCCGCTGCAACCTCTGCATCAGGTGGCGATGAAGGTGCTGGTGATGTGCTAAGTTTATGTGAAACGTTTTTCATTTGTTATTGATGTACTGTGGCTGGGCTCTGGGCAATAAACGGGTTCCAGGAAACCGATAACATCGCGATCTTTGGATTGTTGGTTGAGACACTCAGCATGGCAACTCACAAAGTATGGCATGATGTGCTTGTACGGCTACGGGGTTTCAACACGACAGTCCGTGAGATTTTTTGGGTAGCCTTTGGGGAACTCATCTTGGCAAGTTTGTTCGGACAGGGCTTGAAATTGAGGGACCCATCACAGCAACCCCGCATTTGTTTTGAGCGACTCCACTTGCTGCCGCTCGAGCGGCAAATAGATGAAGAACAGGAAAGATCTCAAAGCGATGCTTAGGGCACCTGTTTAGGAAAACTAAGGTGACGTGGCCTCAACGTTGGTGCAAAAGCTCCAGAGCACAAGCGAAGAAGCAGAAATGGAGGGCGCTTCGCAGGGGTTGGCAGCGGCGCTGGCAGCATCTGAGGATCGCGCTGAGCTTTTTGAGCAGATCCTTCAGGGCGCAAGACGTGGCTGCATCGGATTTCTCACAGTGATGGCACACTTGCCAAAAGCACTGAAAGACACAGCGGGTGGTGAAGATGACATTACTTCGACCCTTGTTGTGTTGAGTGAAGCCTTGTCTGACAAAGACGAGGCCATCAGGAAAGCTGGTCGTCGCGGCTTGACTGCTGTGGCAGAGGGGTCCAAGAGCCCTGAGGTAGCAACGGCCCTGGCAGCAGCATTGGAGTCAGCATTACGAGCAGATGAGCCACAAGCACGAACCGCAGCAGCTGAATTAGCACTCATCCTGCTGGCGCAAAAGACATTGACACCAAGTGCAACCGCTGCCGCATGGGCAGATCTGGTCGCAGCTGCCGTGGTGGCTCAGTCTGATGCCAATGCTGTTGTTCGTCGGGCTGCAGACCGAGTGTGGCGCGCAGCCAATGAGGCTGGTGGTAATGCCGGAAAGCAGCTGAAAGATCTGAGGCCACTTCTGCTCGAGCGCCTCGCCGCCGACCTTTCAGGGCCAAGAGCCACTGTAGCTGCGGCAGCAGGCCGTGCGGCCCTGAATTTGCAAGAACGCCTTGAGAAGCTGGGCATTATTGAGGACTTGGTGCCGCCACTCCGTGACGCCTTGCAAGACGAGGAGCTCAGTATCAGAAGATCTGCATGTCAAGGCCTTTCAGAAATCTTGCGTGATGAGAGGGGCCAGAAAGTCATCTTAAGGGACGCAGAGCTGGTACTTGGGATCAAGAGCGCATTGCTCAAAGCTGGCGACGATGAAAGTGCAGAGCCGCTCCGAAAGACAGCCGCTGCCTGCTGCGCTGCAGTGCCGTCTACGATGTTGGCAGAGCCTATTGTGGAAGAGCTTTGCCAGATGGAAGTTGGTCTCAATGACGAGCAGCGCAAAGGCCTGGAGCGTTTGGTTGCTGGCACTTCTGCATCATTCTTGTCAGCTTTGGTCAGACTGGCTGGTGCTCCGCCCCATAACCTTGGGCAGATCTCTTGCCTGACTGCGGCAGCGGCTGCAGCTCCAGCTTCACTGCGAGAGGTGACACCAGATCTGGCATTTGCGTGTGTCGATGCGGCTGCAGTTCTCGAGAGTTCCGAGCCTGGTCCGGCAAGCAGCGCTGCAGCAGCAATCCTTTCGCAGTTGGATCAGGGTGGTGCCGACGAGTTCATCGCTGCCTTGGTTTCTAGAATTGAACCGACTGAGCAAGGACGCAAAAGCAACCAGTCAGAGGCAGCAGCACACATTCTGACAGCCTGCTTTGGATCAATGCAACGGCCTCCATTACAGGCAGAGGCTTTGCTAGATGTCCTAGTCCGGGGTGCGCTGATCGCTTCACCTGACAGATCCTGTGTCAAAGCTTATTCGCTTGCGCTGCGGGGTCTGACCGGGTTGTCTGGGGCTGCATCACTGTGTCAGTCACTTGCGCCCTGCCTTGCTGCAGCTTTGTCCAGAATGGAAGGGCAGATTGCCCCAGAGGCGTTAGATGCTTTGGCTCCGCTTCTACAATGTGTGACACATGCTGGTCAGCATCGGAGGTCTCTCGCAGAGTCCTGCGTAGGACTCTTTCAGCGCACAGCTGATTTGGATTTGCAAGGCCACGCCGTGAAGCTCGCGGGCCCACTCCTCAGGCTTCTCGGTGAGAAGGATACAGACCTTCAGATCGCCGTGGTTTCAGCCATGACAGAGCTGCTGCAGCGCACTACAGCAGTACGGCCGCTTGTTCCCGCACTCCAGACGGCGCTGGTACGATTGCTGGAAGGTCCAGCTGAGCTTCACAGCGTGGTTGCGCAAGCCCTTGGTGCTTTGGCTCCGGTTGTTCCCCGCGCAGAAGGACTGGTGAAGTTACTATGCAAGCCTCCCTCGAGGGCGTCCAATGTCTCAGCGCTTACAGAGGTGATGAAAGCCATTGGGGGGCCAGGATCGCTGTCTGCAGAGGTATCTCGAGAAGTGAAAGCCATCCTTGATGCCTCTGCTAACCAGCAGTAGAAGTACGAAGTAGAAGTTGTAGTAGGTCTGGGGGCTGGTCATAGTTACTTCGTATGAACCATCTAGTACGGCAGCAACTTGAACAAGTCCTGTGAGCCTCATCCGACCAGGCGCGAAGTTTTCCGGAGAATGTCGGACATAAATCTGCGAGGGTCAAAGGCGGAGATAGAAAACAGTGCCAGTGTGTGCATGCACATAGTTTGCAAGCCTTGCTCCATACGACCATATTTGGAAGAGGCTGAGGGGTGCCGAGATGCTTCCGGTATAGCACCCTGCTTTTCCTGAAAGATTTGGTCCCTCCACATTGTCAGGGTTGGTCACCCGGTCTTTCCAGAAACCTTTGCTCGGAGGAGGTGTAGCCCCAGATGTGCAACTGCATTGATGCAGCTCCGAGCCTGCCCTAGTTGGAGGACATGATGCTGACGGTACCATATGTGGTCTCTGCACTGCACATTGCAACGGAGATTCCCTGCGGCCGCCTGGGCTGGAGAACCTCGTGATGCTCTTGATGTCGGCGTGTGCAGCCTTTTGGGCTCGAGACGGCGATGCTCACTGTCCGATCATGTTTAGGCGCACTCCTAGGATGTAAGCGCTGCCCGTTGGCATTGAGAGAGAGAGAGAGAGAGAGGACTGCCCATGCCCCAACCCCAAAGCAAAGCAAGAGAGAGAAAGAGAGAACAAGGGGGCATAGAGGGCTGTTAAGGAGCTCCGGGCTCTAGCCCCCCCCGTTTGCTATCCGGGGCT
>CAJNJA010056175.1:0-24474 GCA_905231915.1 Symbiodinium necroappetens | reverse complement strand
GGTAGTTATAAGTGGTGTTAGAAGTAGGATAAGCAGAGTTATAACCCATACTAGGGGGCGTAGACCCCCCCCCCCCATTTAGCGCAGGAATACCACTTTCTTCTTTCTTAGGAAGATGAGATACCTTTAAAGGGCACTTGGGAGGGGGGGGGGAGTCCTCGGTATGGTTTACAGTTGTAGCACAGCCCTACGCACTGAGCCCCTCAGTACGTAGGGTAGGAACCCTGCATCAGCTTGCTCTATGGGAGTTGCAGGAAAGCAGGGTCCCAATATAGAAGCCTGAATAGTAATTAGGATTCCTATGACAAGGGTTCAGATCAACTACCCCGGATTTCTGAACAGTAGTGCACGACATCGTGACGCAGTCCGGGCAGTCGAATGTGGCAGTTGTTTCAGCCCGCTAGGGAGGGTAAGGGCTCGGAGTTTCGGGCCAGTCTGCGGGTTCGGATTTCATTCCCACATGTTAGGGTTTAGGGTTTAGGGTTTAGGGTTTAGAGTTTAGGGGTTTAGGGTTTAGGGTTTAGGTTGTTTGCTCTTTGCAACATCATGATCAGCACTATGGCTCAGCTCTAGGCTCTTGTCCCAAAGGTCATCTACCACAAGGGGCTGCAGACACCTAAACTCACAAGCTCCTGGTTTGCGACTCAGGGGAATGATGATCCCATGTCACATGGGCCCCACTCGAAAGGTGATCCGTACCCGTTGATGTTTTGGGGATTTGGGCTTTAGGATTTAGGATTCTGAGTCTAGGATTTTAGGTTGACGATTTAGGATTTAGAGTTTAGGGTTTAGGGATTAAGGTTTAGGGCTTAAGCTTCAGGGTTTAAGGCTTAGGGTTTAGGGTTTAAGGTTTTAGGGTTTTAGGTTTAGGGCTCAGGGTTTCGGAAGTCCAGGGCCTAGGGCTTCGCCTCCGGATGGAGCTCCCTGGGAGCCTCTGAGCCGCAGGCGAAGTATGACTTCGTGTACCTGCCGATCGATTTCCAGAACAAGGTCAACCTGGGGCCCCACGGCTTATAGGGTTTAGGGTTGAATTGTAGGGCTTAGGGTTTAGGGTTGAATCTAGGGTTTATGGTTTAATTTTGGGTTTAGGGTTTAGGGTTTAATTTAGGGTTTCATGGCATGGGAGGCGGTGTGCTGAGGGTCAGAAGAGTTGTCATCACAGTTACACTGCAACACGCACCAAAATCCTAGGACTCAGGCCTCTATATGAGTCCTAGTATTCGGTCGTAGCGACTATGTCTCGCGGACTTTCTTGGTTAATTGCGACCCGGTGAGCCTTGCCTCCTGAAACTCTTTGCTTCAGAAACTTATTGGTTCTTGCTGAGGGACTTCGTCCAAGTGACCACCGTGCGAATCTCTCGCAAATACTACCCAGAGGCTCCTAGATATGGTCTATGGGTGGAATTGCTCGACCGGATCCATGTCTACAGAATGTATGATTCGTAATTCCACGAATTCACAATATAGGTCGATGCTTGGGGGGAACTTGACAAGGCTAAGCCCACGAATCCGATACCCCGAACACCCTTTAAACACTAGTGCCCGAAATCTAAGCCCTAATCCGAAAAACTACAACCTGGTCCCGAGGCCGAAACCCCAGACGACACCCCGTCCGAAGACTAAGCCCTCGAATCCGAAAAACCCCAGATGGCCCAGAGAATGTTTGCAGCCTCACGCGACTGGCGTCGATCCGTTAACTCGCCTCGAATTACTAATTAAAATTTTCGGCTCATGATGCTTCAGACCATCCTTGGATGCTCATGCATGCACAGGCAACATAACATTAGGCTGACCTTGCTGGCAAGCGACGTCGCATAGAAGCGCTGCAGCACCGCTTTCTCAACAGTCGAGCGATGACATTTCTGCGACAAACCTCAGATGCTACGTATATATCCAGCTACAGGCTTCTAGATTCCAGTCGAATCTGCAGATGAGCCACCCTTGAGCCGCCCCATATAGTCTTCATCTAAATAAGTGTGCCAGTAGCGAGGGTTCGTACCTAGTTCGCAGCTGCCAGGAATTGGTGCATAATCTAGGGATGGTGCTTCCAAGCTGCGGGTCATCTGAGCCTGAAAGGCTATCTCCACCAGTGCCTGGTCTGTTTATACTAGTGATATGCACGGATCGATTAAGTACTAGTGGATGCCCAAGCACGTGGTGCTTCGGCTTCAATGGCCAAAGTCGTTCATTAGCATCAGCTGCAGCAGTAGCCAAGCGGGCATATGCATGCATAAAGGCGGCCTTAGCTCTAGCAAATTCGGCTGATCATATGGTACTAGTGCCTGCATGCTAGTTGCAGGCTAGAATCCACTTTGTCACTAAAGCCTTGCGCTTCCGCCTCATTGAAGTATCTGCCGTGGTCTTCGAGGTAGTTGAAAATATCGGCAAGCCACAGCCTCATGGCTCAGAGATCGAATCCAAATTTGCTGTAGATCCCAAACCCTAGAACCCTCCACCCTAAAGCCCCGAAAAAACCCTAAGCACCGCAAAATAAAGCTATGCAACACACAACGGGATGTCCAGAGCAGTCGTTCATCGTTGCTTTCTCGGCAGCGGTCCACCACCACTGCTGCCAGCCATGCAATGACGACCCGGACCTGATTTTTAGAAGTCGCTTTGATGGAACTGTATAGGGTTCGGGGTTTGGCACTGTATTGGACAAGAATCGTTGTGCCCCTTTGCAGCCAGCTCCGGGTAGCCGGTTGTAGCATCCCGCAACAGTCTCGAGCAGAACTGGGGCTGGCTGTGCCTTAGAACTATATACATGTATACCCCGGATTCGTACATTATGAACCTTATAAGCTAAGGCGCTCGACTTTGTTGTGTCTGGTCCAGCGGACGAACTCGTAGTAGGCATGGTACAGGCGTACATTAAGTGCATCACGTACTCTTGGAGATGGCCACAGGTCCTTGAGATATAGGGCATATTAGGTTGCAGCACTATAGCTAATATTACCGGGTGTAGCTAACACTATGGTGTGTAATGTATTCTAGGATGGTTTAGGCGGGTTTAGGGTTTAGGGTTTAGGGTCAGGACGGCCTCAAGTTTCAGTAGTTCGTAGAGCACCGAAGCTGCCACCCACTGAGCTATTCCCAAATTAATGGTGTGGAGCGTGCACCATTTGAGCATCCTCGAGTCAAAGTTCGCCAGGTGAAGAAGCATACCTGATTGAGTTGAATTCATAAACATTAAATATATTATTAGATCTAAGAGCTCAGGACGAATATATAAAAAATGAATAATCATCCAATCGACTCTTGTTCCCATTGGGACCGGGTTTGCATTGATTCTCAAAGCTGATAGCATCACGTCTAGTTTTCACGAAAGGGGGTCGTAGGAAGTCTGTTCTTTGGGCCATGCAGTGGTGACAAAGGAAATTACTGTTCCAACCACAATGAAGGTTGAAACACTCTTTCAACCATTTCCAATCCCCGCGCAGCTCGGTAGTGGCCATCCGAAGTTCAATCCCCCGCGATCTCAGGGGAATAGCTGGATGCCTGTCGCCACCCGACAGCAAGGGTCCACCGATGAGTTCCCGGAGCTTCTCCTTTAGCTCGTACGGTTTGTCCAGGTCGGCAGGCCAATCATGTTTCTCCGGGTCGGGCTTCAGACCGTAGAAGCACAAGTTCAGCGACAGCACAATCTAAGTTGTACATACACATTGCAAGATTCAGCACTCAACAACCTCAGACCGAACATGCTTTAAATGCAAACAGGTTTCGGGACGGAGGAAGGCCTGAAGTGTTTCAAAGCCAGTGCTAAGAGCCTTGGTTTTTGCACAACATGTATACCAATAGCTCGCATGTGTGGTACAGTTCGAAATTCTAGTAGCATACACATACACGTGTACATATATTGCAGACATGGCACACATCGAATCACACATAGAACATACCGGCCACGACGCTCCCCCAAAACGAAGTTGAGGCTAACTGCTATGAGCTTTTGCCCTGCTGCCGTGAATCTGAAATCGTCTCCATGAAGTCCTATCGGGATGACCTTGTCGAGGTCTTTTTCCGAATGTAGCCCCGGATGCCACGGCATCCCAGTCTGCTCAACATGACACCAATATTCCCGAACACTCTGTGGCGTCCCAATGGTGTCGTAGAGGTCGACAGAACTAAGTCCATCCAGAAGCCAAGGCACCAATTCATGCGGCAAGATGACCGGGAAGCTCCTATCGATGCCACCGATTTTGCATTGGGTTAGAAAATAAGGTCTTAAGTATCTTGGGTCTTTAGGTTTTTGAAATATATATGGCTTCGAATTGCGGTAACGGGCTGGCTTTTGATGCACACGAATGTCCTGCTCACCACCACTTGTTGGCCCTCGACCATGTCATACACAGGAACACTCACGGACCGCATGGGCACCTCACCATACGACCAGGACCCAATATAATTAGATTATTGATAGCAGGCCTAGGGGTTTAGATATTTGAGGGGGTAGTTTAGGGGTTAGGGTATTTAAGGAGGAAGTTCAGGGCTTAGGGTTTCCGGTTTGAGGTTAAAGGGTTTCGGGTTACAGTATCGGATTTAAGACTCGAGCCTTGGAGCTCAGTTGTCTCAGCACATCCCGTTCTATATTCGATGTGCGGTTGCCCGCTGCACCAGCAGCAGCTAGCCTGGCCAGCTTTGCTGGCGCAGTGCTCCCACGCTTTTCCATATCCTGCACAGATCATAGAATTAAGGTGCCTAGCCACATACTCGTAGCAAAGCTCGACCATCGTATGATCTGACTCATGATGTACATGTCTGGACTTCAAACTAGACGACCTCATAATTTGCACAGGCCTAGGTTGAGGGCTATTATTATAAGTATATCTAATTGGGGAGTGTCCTTGCAGGCATCATCAGCACACTGACGTGCAGCCCGAAAGCTCATGTCCTGCGGGGGAAGAATATAAACCGATAGTAAATTATACACTTCAGGGTTTAAGGTTTCAGGCTAGCCAACGAGAACCCTGTCCCCCTTGGCCACCATTGTGATGAGGTTATCCACCAAGCTGGATTGCTCTGCAGCCACTGGACCTGCGTGGAGAATCACTACGACACAGGCTTCGGAATTTAATGGGATCGGATTATTCGGAGGCTTCACACATGAGTCATTTTGTCCCGGGGCCCAGCGACACGGTGCTAGGATCAAACATCGCGATCGTCACTGTACGTCATGGCACAGTGACACATATGGCATCGTGATAGTGTACGGTGTACAATCAACACATGCAGCGCCGCATGTGGTAGGCTGTGCAATCCTATGCTCCAGAACCTATCCCCACTCTTCATTCGGCATTCCGGGATCCTATATTGCAGCTGGCGCATGCAGTTAGCACTAGGGTTTGTGCTGACGTGGGGGTCCGGATCCGTTGCCCAGCAGTGGCAAAAATTCAGTGCATACTCATGCGACCTAGGCATGTGCACTCACATGATACAGATAACCCTTCGATCACTTGTTGGCCGGCTTCTTCTTCGGTGCCGCTTTCTCCTCGGCCTCAGATAGAAAGAGACTGATACCCCCATACACCCCAAATCCCCAAAACCGGGTCTAGATAGTTAGTGGGTTTAGACGATGATCTGATTCAAGGCCTTTAACCCTCTAAGAACATCTACTAGTAAGAAGTCGAAGCTCAAACATCGTCTTCAGTTGTCGTTCATAGGCGTTGTAGGCATCCAGGGTCTTACTCAAAGCCGTGTTCAAAGGAGCAAGGGATGCATCGTCCTTCACCCCAGAGATTTTCGCATGCTGGAGTGCCTCGGTCGCTGCATTCATCTCCTTCTCGTGCACCTGGATCTCTTCCATGAACCCATCCCGCATTTTGGTGGTCATACCCACCTTTGCTTTGATGACTTGTTTCCAGCCTTTAATCTCCATGAGTTTGGCTCCTGACTCACGAAGCCGAGCATTTGCCACCGTCAGTGCAGGTTGGGACTTTGCTTGGGTAGTCTTTCCTTTCTGGGAAGTATTGGATGGCTGACCTCGTAGGGGTCGGCGACCGCCGCCTTTACCATTAGCCGGTAGCTGGGCTCCACCGAGTGGCAGGTTGGATCCTGGCATCTCCACCGCAGGTGGCTTCAGGCCGGTCTCGAGGGCACCCGGCTTCATCAACGATGGCCTCAATTCTGGGTAAGGCTAACTCGAGGTGGAATATATATAATGATACATCGAATTTTTAAATCTTAGATCTTCTAGAATATATATATATATAATATTAATTAATTAAATATATATAATATCGATCTAGATAGGACTAGCTGCACATGAATTTGGTAGGACACAATATATTTTTATTTATTATATGTTATAATATATATTATATATATATTTATTGCAATTAATTATTTTTGTTGGTTTCTGGGATATGTGGGTTCAATATATTATTATTATTATATAATTATTTATTATATTTATTAATGGGAATTGATCGTCTTTAGCATGCTTAAGGAGCTAACTTGCCTCTGAAAAGCAATAAATCTCAGGGCCCACCAAGCTCTTTATAATTAGGATATTCGGGTTGAAAGTTGGAAGGTTGTAGGTCGTGGATCCGTGAATCTAGAAGGGCATGGGATATTGGGGATTCGGATTTAGACAGTAACCGTAAACCCTAAACCTATAAACCCTAAAAGTTAGAACGGACGAGGGATGGCAAGGGAGCTACATAATCCGCCCGGTGACAGCACTTGGGCCGTCATAGCCCCATCCAGTTGCACACCGGTCTGGAAGGAGACCTCCTTGGTGTCCTTAGCCTTGCTGGTGACGGAACAGTGATCGAACATCAGGAAGAGCTCTTCGTCCTGCTCGGGCTTTAAGTTTTTAAACTACAGAGTAGGCTAGTGGCTAATGGTCCGGATTTTAAGGAATAGTGGGATCAAACTTGAGGGTTATTCGGGTTTAGCCCCCCCCCCCCCTCCAGGCATCCTCAACTCCCCTGAAGTCGGGGTTCTCAAACCAATAAGGCATGTTTTCGTACTTGTCACCGTGCATTTTTTGAAGCTCTTTCTTCTCGTGAGCGACAGACTGCGCAAGGAGCTTCCCGTGCTTCTCACGAATAGCTTTGTAGCTGAGGTAGCATTCTGCACTTTCAAACTTCTTGCTATTCTTGCGCTTGGCTTCCAAATAGATAGTGGAATTCAGCCAGTTCTCTTCGCTCTTGACCCACTCTTCGTAGAGCCCATCCAAGACCGCTTTGTCTCAGTGCATTAATTAATTAATGGTACAATATTGCAGACATCACACATATCACATATCAGATAAGTCACTCCGGTAACGGTTGGCAGCAGCATCGAGGATAGCCTGAGGGCAATTCGGACCTTAGCTCACACAGTCTCAGACTTACTATTCGTTTAGGTTGCATAAGATCTAGCACTAGTTGCAGATTCGCTGCTCTCAAACGATCGGGACATCCTTGCTTTGGAGGCTTTCATGGCAAGCCTTTCTCTCTCGGCTTCTGCCTTGATCAATGCCAGCTTCTCTGCTTCTAGTTCTGGCACCTCATCAGCTTTGATCTGGGTTCCAGGGTCCTGTTCAGAAAAGGCTTAGAGTGAGAGTTCTGGGCTTGTATTTACAGGTCCACTGGTCCTGCAAGATCTCGGCTGTGTCCCTGCGGTTCAGGCTGCTCACGATGGAATGGACTGCACTGGCAGCTGGAACCTGGATTGCAATCATGGGGCTGAAGAACTACAAGTACAAGCCTCAAGCTGAAGAAAGCCATTAATATTACGTATGATTACTGCAATCGAGTAACCCCTGGCTGTTCCTGGCCACTCTGATTGCCCCCCCCCTTCTCTGCAGCCTCACTTGGCTGTCCCTGGCCACTCTGATTGCCCCCCGCCTTCTCTGCAGCCTCACTTGGCTGTGCCTGGCCACTCTGATTGCCCCCCCCCTTCTCTGCAGCCTCACTTGGCTGTGCCTGGCCACTCTGATTGCCCCTCTCTGCAGCCTCACTTGGCTGTCCCTGGCCACTCTGATTGCCCCCCACCTTCTCTGCAGCCTCGGCTGGCTGTCTTTGGCCACTCTGATTGTTGCCCTGGTTCTCTGCAGGTTGGCTTGGCTGTGCTTGGCCACTCTGATTGTTGCCCCGGTTCTCTGCAGGCTCACTTGGCTGTCCCTGGTCCGCGCTTCCCTGGCCACTCTGATTGCCCATACCCTTCTCTGCAGACTCACTTGCCTGTCCAGCGTCCACCGGCTTCAGCTTGTCCTGGTCACAGACTATGCAGTACGAACCATTTGGCATGCATTGCACCAATACAACTACATCACAAGCCTGTTTTGAAATCCCTTAAGCTTCACACTCCTGCATATACTGCTCGGGTGGTAGAGGAGACTTCATCATCTGAAGAAGCTCAGCCTCGAAGTTTTCAGCATCAAACACCTCCAGAGGCATTAGGAATATATAGGACACGTAAGTCATGACAGATCAGCGAACACCCTCGTCCAAAGCTGCATTGAAGGAACCTCTAGATCTTCTGGCTGGCGATCCGAGCTGACTCCACGGGCGATGGCAGGGGTTGCAGGGTCCTGGCTGACAGCTAGGGGTTTACAAGCTATAGGTTGGGTTTGGGGTAGAGGGCTTTGTGGTTTGGGGTACAGGGCTTCGTGGGTCTATGCCTAGCTAGGCCTAAGTTTAAACACAAATTATGTAAAGTTCCTGGTGCGATAGCAGCACCACCTGCAGATTGTTGTCCGGTGGCGGTCCAACCAGGTCAGCAGGTGGCACCTGCAGAGCAGCTTTAGGTCATCATTAAGGGTTTAGGGTTTAGGGTCTAGGGATCTTATATTTTTTATGCTTATATAATTCGACAGCTAGATATATCTTATATTTTTTAAGTATATGTTTTATTTTATATATAGTTATAATTATAATATTTTTTAATAATATATATATATATAGTATCGTATAATTATCAGTAGTGTACCAATATAATTAGGGTTTAGGGACCCCCTCTCCTTCTTAAGTCGGTTTGAAGTGGGGTGGGCAGGAGGTTGAAGTTTCGGTGGGTTCGGCTTCATGCTTTAATGGGTTCAGAGGTTGCCGATGTGGCAGGAGTTCTTTAGGGTAAGGGGTTGGCGGCAGTGCAATTTAAATTGCAAGATAGATTGGCTCAGGGTTTCGTGTGGCTAAGATCAACAGCACTTCCTTAATATGTGCTAGCTATATATATATATATATTAATTTATCCCGAAACCATGAACCATCCCAGAAATCCACATTTAGGGTTTGGGGTTTAGGGTTTCATTTAGGATACTAGGTTATTGGTTTCCATTACAGCTAGTCGGGCCGTAACAGCTAAACTATACCAGTACAGCGTACAAAGCCCGATAACTGGACGAATGGTGCATCAACCCGGTAGCTGGCCTCTAGCTCTGCATCAGCATTAGCATTCTGTGGAGTAGCAGATTGACGAACCCGATCCTGCAGCTTCGCCTGAGCTACCTTGATAGCCTCCAGCTGGGTCGCTTCCAGCTCTGCCCATTCATTCATCTTGCAAACCATGACTGATCCCCACGATGTCTGAGGCACGGTGCGGAACATGGTATGCACATGCTGGGCGGCTACCTCCATTGCAGACACAGCTTCCTCCGACTTGGAAGCAGCCTCTTGCCTCAATCGGGCCTGCTCATCCTTTGCCCACTTTTCGGTCAGCTCTAGCTTCTTCGCTGCGACACTATCATCTAGAGAATAATTCTTCTTGATATGATCGGTCATGGTTTGTGCTGTAGATTGACACTTAGCCAACTTCAAGAACAAGTCATCGGTCAGGCGCTGGGAGTCCGACAGAACACCTAGAGCCAGTTCCATGGAGTCTCGTGTGGCTCGAACCTGTTCTTTCAGAATGGGCTTTGTGTTTTCATCAACAATTGTCTCAACAGCCTCGCCCGGAAACTCACAGATCAGCCAATCGCGCAACCCAAGCAATCCGAGACTGTAGCGGTTGCTCGCCTCATTAGCTTCCTCTTCGAAGAGAAAACTGCTAAGGATATCCGGAGTAGCTCCCGCCCAAAAGGAAGCCATGGATTGAACTCCCACAACACGGTCGGGGCTCTCCGTCGCAGACCATGTCGCTGTCGTCATACTGTCCAATGCATGCAGAGACTTCCCTGTACCTGATTCGAGGGCCTAGGGCTCGTTACATCGGTACATAGATTAAGTTGTATTCGTGTCTAGATCTAGAAAATAGATTATATATATATATCATATATAAATTTTATATGGTGATTATACTAATAATATTATTATATATTTATAAATAATATTATCATATATATATATAATATTAATTAATAAGATAGGACCTAGCATAACATAAAAACATGCAGGATCAGGTTCTAATAAGAATTTCAAGGCACCATTGGGCTGACCAGCTTCGTCACTTGTCTTAAGCCGCTTCGGGTCGCGAACAAGCTTTGGGCTGGGCACGGCTTGGGTGTCGGGGAGGGTGTCCGAGTAGGACACATCCTGGGAGGGCTGCTGACTGCTGAGTGTTGCAGCTGTTGTCTGCGTGGCAGGCAAGTCGGTCTGGGTTGCATCTACATGCTTGTTGGCTCGGGACAGCTTGGGATTGGTTCCAGAGGCCTTGCCCAACTTTTTCACCTCAGCAGCCTCATCAGCTTTGATGTCGTCACCAGTTGGGCTTCGCATCGGGGGCTTGTTGGCTGGCTTGCCTTTAGCTTTGCAGCTCGCCTTGGGTTCTTGCTGCTTCTTCGTCACCGTAACAGAATGGCCTGGGATGGTTCACGAGTTGTTTAGGATTTAGGGTTTTGTGGGTTTAGGGTTAAGGTTGTGGTGCATGTGCAAGCATGTATCCTATGTGAACACATATATGTTAATATTATAAGATCGATATCTATATACGTGTGTACACAGTACACAGTACACATGTATATAGATATCGATGTACATGTATATACATATATATATATATATTTGTACTATACTCTAATATATATATATAGTTTATATATTGTTAAATTGTATTTAAATTATTATAATTAACATGGATGTACATGATCATTAAATACATTTCGAATTCTCCTGCCACACGTATCACATGAATGAGCACATATATGCATATGGTAGTACTTAAGTGCATTGTGCCCCATGTTGGTCCCTATATATGTTTCACACATGTAAATGTACATGATATGTGCATTGCTTAACCATGGGAATACTAGTGCCGGCAACATAAGGTCTGAAGCAAGGTATCTTTTATCTTTAACATCGAATAGACTGAGCCCAGCAACTTACATGCTTGGAAGCCAGACCTGCCGCTTCCAAGGCTTGCAGCACTTCCTCATCGACATCCACAAATCGCCCACGGGAGCTGGCTCTGGAGGACTCCTGGGCAGCAGGAGGGATGCGAACATATGCTAACTGGTAAAGCTAGGACCGACCTTACGTGCACACCTAGCTTCAGAGCCCGCAAAAGAGGATTTGCGGCTGTAGGGCCCCGCCCGGGCCGATGATGGTGCAGCTTTCGGGGGCATGGCTAGCAACACCTAAGAAGATCCATGAAAATCTAGGCCAAAATGCTCTCCGAAGGCAAAAATTCCGAATCACGGCGAATCACGCTGAATCACGCTGAAACCTAGCTATGTATGGTTTTACGTGGCCGAATCACGGCGAATCACGGCGAATCACGCTGAATCACGCTTGCCTGCGCCAGCCATGAAACCGCCCGACACAAAAACAACATGACATGCCTCTGGCAGGCTGGCACAGTATACCTGAAGCATCTGTACATAGGCCCCAACCAGCCCATAAAACCCTGCCCTGGAAGGTTTCACGTAAACCGAGCCCCTATATAGCTAAAGAGAGCACTAAAACCTCACATGGCAGGGTTTACGTAGCTTGGGCCGATTTAGATCCTAATCAGTGTACGTATAGGGCCTAGGGTTTAGGGTTCAGGGTTAATTGATTTATAATGAGATCACATATGCTTGAAATAATATCGATCAAGATCTCTATCTTATATGTATAGATCATATATATATATATATATACATATAAGATAGAGAGAGATCTTGATCGATATTATTAAATTAATTTGAATTAATTAATGCATGGGGCCTGGGCCTGGGGGCCTGGGGTTTCTGTGTTGCCAGATGGTTTAAGATTTATTCAGATACAAAGCAGGTTAGAGGCTTGGGGTTTGGGCCTGGATGCTTTCTTATAATATTAGAGGAGAAGGGCTGTGATTAGGGTTCAAGGCTTTTCCTGTTTGGTAGGGGTACATGTTTACAATTTGGGTTTACACTCTTGAGCATCTAAAGTTCAGGGATTTTGTGAGGCCGAGTGTATCACCAAGGGCCCCAGATCGCCTGCATCCTGTCCTGTGCTTGCAAGCACCAAAGTAAAGACCTGTTAGTGTATCGACCCCCTACATCTCCATACCCCTTAACCCCTTGATATAGCACAGTATTATAAGCTGGAAATCGAAACAACGACCGACCGGTAAATAGCTCATAATTAACCTCAACAGCCGAAGCTACGAAACCACCCACCCCAGTAACCGGACAGACAGCATTAATGATTAATGAGCAAAGCCCCGACCCATTGTTTCTACAATCATGCTGCAATGATGGTCTGAGATGTATAACATAATCCCTGACTAGCTTGAGATCAGAAACAACTTGAAAGCCACTGAAATTCCATCGAGGCATTAGTCTGGCGTCGGATCATTGCACAGCAGCCGAAGGAGCTCCCAAGTTTGGGTTCCAGCATTAATTATGATGTAATTAGTTTCCAGGCACAGGCATAGACCACTGCCGGAGACAGTGCAATACATGTTTCACTTCGAATTACAAACTACTTACAAACTACTGTCATGTCTCAACAGCCCATCGCAGCATGGCAGCTTATTGCAAAAGCTTCTAGGGCTTTTAAGCTATATGCATTGAGGGATCTGGGTTGGGAGGTTACAGGGGCACTACTAGAGCAGCCAGCTACATGATCGGGCGCGTGGACCACGACAGCCCTGGACTCGGAACATAGTTACCAGCACTAGCAGCAGCTTGTAGAAAATCCCGGAGCGGCTCCAAGTCTGCCTCATCCCACTGCATAGCTGTTGGCAATGCAGGAACCTGCAAGAAACCCACACACAACTCAGAAACCTTTGTCAAAAGACTGACAACATTATATGCTTGCATGACACCTCACGGTCATGTATCTGCATCGCATAGAGGATGGCTTGAAGATCGGGAAGCACTGGCTCTTCCGCCGCGACAACCTGCGGCTGGCAAGGGCACTGGGCAGGGTCTTATGTTTTTTTAGTGTTTAGGGTTTAGGGTTTAGTATTGGTTAGAAGGGACGGGGTTTGCAAGTTTATATAACCGGGGATGCATAGGAAGAAGTTTAAGAGGCTTCCGGCATTGGGAGTGTGTGGGAGTGTTGGGGCTTGCGGTCAAGAGGTATACTTAAGCATTGATGTGGAGGGTTTAGGGTTTAGGGGTTTAGGGGCTGCATGTGTTTGTTTACCCACATATAAGACAAGATTTCCTCGAGGATTTCAGGCTACACTGTTCAGAGAGAGCCCTGTACTCTTGTAGATATGGCATTCGGAAGACTAAATAAAAGACACAAACTACAGCTGGAACTCGAATCCTATTATACCTGGAATCCTATAGGGCCCTTCCATTAGACAGTCCGATAGACCGACAAGCAAATAACAGGAGTAATTATTAATTTGTTTGATATATTCGCTCCATTATTAGACAGATCTACAGGAACAGATAGTACATGTAGAGCGAACGATAGGTAGATCTTAGCTTTATGCCATGATAGCATATTCATTATAATATATATATATATACATACATAATAATAATAGATTATAATATAATATATTATAATTATTTATTATTATATACTTAATAATCTATATCTACCAATATCAACTCATGAGCATGCAGTCTACCCCCATAAGCTGTATACTGCATGATCATGAGTTGATATTTATTGTGTAAACATTAATATTGTATTCGATTTATTATATCCCGATAGCTATCTATATATATATATGCCATGATCAATATTCATATGATATTTAATTTAATGTATATATATATTATATATATTATATATATTATATATATATACATATAACTTCGATTCTATACATATGTATACGGATATAATATGGTTATTTTATATACATAGCAACAGTTTCAGCCCGAACCCTCTTTTTTGAACCCGGGCTACAATCCTATTCTGCTGGGAAATCGGTCACACCCCGAACCCTAAGCTCCAAAACCCAGGCTCCACCTGAAGCTCCAAAACCCAGGCTCCGATTCAGGAAGTCGACCACACCCCCACACTAAGCACCGAAACCTGAAAGCAAGCCCTAAGCCCTCAGACCTAAAACATAAACCCTAGCCACCCACACCATAACCTGAAAGCTATGCCCTAAGCCCTAAGCCCTCAAACCTAAAACATAGACCCTAGTCCCTAAATCTTAACCAAGGAAATTCGATTCCGATCACGACTGCAACTGCAACAGCTGCCTTGGCATGAAGATGTGCCACCCGATTGCCAAATGTGGCAGGGTATGCCTGGGAGGCTTCCATGTCTTTGCCACCGGTCCTGAAAGTCGGACAGGCTTCAACAGATCGTCATCTTAGCTTTCAGAATCTGTCATGTCCACTACTGCTTGCAAGTAACACAATCTTCTTCCCATTCTTCACAGCTCTGACCGACATGACTTTGTTCATTTCGGATGCACGGCAATAGATCTGTCTTCGGATCTCTCGGGTGAGGCGGTTCTTCAGCTCCGAAGCCCAAGGCCTTGGTAGGAGTACACATACTAGTATGGCTCCCAAATTACATAAACATCACTGCCTAACGGATCGAATGTTGAGCACTGAAATACTTGGTGCCACACACTGTTGCATAACCCTTCGAGGGCTTTGGAGACCAATGGCCATAGGGTCCCATCCACCTGAGCTAACCATCATCAATCCCTGGATAGGTAGCCAAACCCCTTGAGATCTAGCCAAGCATGGGCGTGTCGTTTCGGTTTTGGGATTTGCAGGTTTTGGGGAGGTGGTTTCCACTTATTATAAGCTAAAATACCATGATCATGGGAGTACTCGTAATTATAATTATATATATATATATTATTAAATATATATATAATTCATTCTAATATATATATATATATATAATTAAAAATACTATATACTGAGAAGACAGGTAGCCAGCGAACGATGGTAGGCTGCAACCCTTGACCGAGGCGGAACAGCCAGTCAACATAGGGGTAGACATCTAGCAAGCTTCCAGCTGGCTGTTCGATGAAATAGTATACTGAGCGCACAGTGCATATAAGTGCTAACAGTACACTGCGTGCTGCCAACTTGTTACCGAGAGCGACAAACGGTAAGCCTTCGTCGCCTTTCGGAAGTGCCGTGGAGCGCTTGTGCTGACTCGAAGCCATCCAGCAAAAGCTATGGCACGGTAGTCCAATCCAGCAGAGTGCACGTTGCCGCAAGCGAAGAACTCCTTGAAGAGCTAGCAGATATCCAGCCACCGAGGACATATCTTGAACTTGTTTTTTATTCACGTAGTCAAATGTTGTCCTTAGCTTACCCCGGCCACTGTCGTATATGTACACACACACTCGCACATATAGCAAGCTGATGATGCACCCCAGTCACGATTTGAGATTCTTCAGGCCTCAGCCAAGTTAGAGATAGAGCCAACTAACATGTACAATAAGCCTTAAGCCAGCAATATTCCGATCATAATTTGGTGCGGTATAGAGTTTTAAGTCGAACAACAAGATCATCTCAGGCATGGCTGATGCTGCTGTGCGGACTTCGATTGCAGAGGCCCACACGAAAGCCACGTGCGATGTTGCCAACTCCCGAAAACAACTCATGGCACCAAACGTCCTTAGTGGCAGGATCTGGCTCACACATGCCACTAGACATGCATGTACTGCTGCTGGTCTTGAAATATGATCATAGATCCCAGATGCTCTGCGGTTCGCTTTTGTAACAGAGCATTGGCACACAAAGTCACACGCATGAAGCCTTGGCTGATTCGTACATGCAGAGTTCATGAACATGGCTACATTTGATGTACACATAAGCATTGGTATGAGTATATGCAGCCAGCAACATTATCGGCGGCACATGAAGCATCAACAGCAGCAATGCTGCTGTGGCCGAAAGCTCCAGTGGAGATGTAGGAGCAGGCATGATGGGCCGGATCAGAAACACACACCACGGCGTTTGATCAAAAAACTTATCGAACATTCTCGAAACTCCCCTAAAAGTCTTCCTCGCACTCTGAAGAACATGTACAGCAACATAAGCATAATAGCTGCAAGGCTAAAGCATCACAGCAGCAGGCCACCTTTGCACACACACTGGGCCCCTCTGCGCGAACACACCCATCCAGCAGGCTTACAGCTGCTGGCAAAACCCGTGCACTGTAGCTAACCTACACTGCACAGCATTCTTCGTGGCACAGTGCCTTTGTACTTTTAACGACAGGGTGTAGCACATAAAACTGTAGTCGACTTTAAAATCTAATATATGTGCAAGACTAGCTACTGCGCTCGAATAATGCAAGTAATTTCGGAACACTCAGAACTGGCTTAAAGCCAAAGTAGTAGCCTCGCCAAAGGGGCATGCCTCAGTCGAAGGTCAGATCCTGGTCCCACGGGTATCGGCATCCGATCCTGAAGATGCGACTTATGGCAGAGATTGGGTTGTGGGAAGTTGGCAAGGGTTCGGTGCTGAACTATAGCCGAGACCACCATGCATATGTAATTATAGGTATATGTACATACATGTACATATATATTATATAGGCGCATATATATATATTAACTACATGTACACACACACATATATATAATATATTATAAATATTATAAACATGTACATGTGTTTTAAAGACATATAATTATTAGTGGACTATTGCATCCTGACACAGTCTTGTGCTTCGATCGTGTGTAATTCCTGTCCTAGCCACCGGTACCTTGCCTACAAATTGTGGATTGCATTTCCAGCTGTGTGGGTTACATCATGACCAACGCTGGCAAGCCTTAGATAAGACCAAACAAGACCACTACAGAAACCTAATGCTTTAGCACTTAACTCATATCGCAATCGATAGATTATTGGGATGCCAATAATATTAAAAATTATAATATATACTATTTCAGATTCTTCCTTTAAATAGGGTTTTGCAGCAAATTTTAGATCTTTAATAATCATCCCATCGATCGATATCAAGATATAGTCTACACCCTATCCTTGGCTAGTAGGCTTGCGCTATGGGCTACCCCAGTACTTAAGCTTGACCCCTGCACTTAAGCTTCTTTTGGTACGAGGCTCAAGGTACAGATTTAGGACTTAACTTGGGGCTCGAATAGATTGTTTTGAAATTTTCAGTTCAAGTAGCAGTTGGGGGGGTGGCTTATCATCCTCGTCCGCCTCATCGTCTGGCAATCGATCGGTCCATCCGGCCAAGTACTTAGCCAAGGCCCACCTTGCATTGAACAGCAGGAATTGTCCGAGAATCCATGCATGCACATCTGACTAATATTTAAAAATTTATGCAACCGGGCACGCCCGTGCCAGCCCACCGTTGCGGTTCCATCCCAGGGTGCTGCCTCCTTTCTTGTCGATGCGAACCTGGCTAACGCTGTGGCAAAGGAGGCGGCTTCGATATTAAGTTGTCTTCAAGCTTAAGTTTCAGCATTAGTTATAAGTCAGGGCACACCAGTTTGGGCTTCAGGGCGGCGAGTTCGGAGGACATAGAAGCACGATGTGTACAAGCATACACAGATGGGGCAGATCTGTACGGTACCACCGTGCTCGTGCAGCACGTGCACCGGCGGAGACAAAGTGTAGGACCTGAGTCTATGGATTCAGTGGTCACGATCGATTGTTAATTATGTCAGTACTGCACACATGCACAGCACTAAACACAACAGATCGTACCAAGAAGCTTTGCATTGAAGCCAACAGGTGGCTGGAGGTCGGCCAAGCTTCTTGCATGAGCACGAACTTCAGCAAGACACTCTTGTGCCTTGAGCATGTTCTTTGCAGCAGCTATTGCCCTCGAATCCCTTGCATCGGGCATCGGATGATCAGCCTCAGTGGTTCAGATGCAACTGGGGACATGTGCACTTGCCAACAGGTATGGTATATCAAATAATTATTGGAGCACTTGTACATACCATGGCCATATTCAATAGAGGAGCTGGCTCAGGATGGGCACGCTCTGGCATCTCACGATTGGCATGCTCTAGATCTGGGTTCTCCCGAGTGGCACGCTCTGGCATCTCACGACTGGCATGCTCTAGATCTGGGTTCTCCCGAGTGGCATGCTCTAGATCTGGGTTCTCCCGACTGGTCTGATCTGGGTTCTCACCACCGGAATCTGAGTTGTCGGGAGCAGCATGCTCATCCATAGCACCAGACGCCTTCCGCTTGAGGGAAACCTGGGATGGAGTTTTAATTATATTATAATATAGACACGACGACTAAGCATAAGAAAATGTAAAATAGGCAACATTATAATGGAGTATCCTAGCCATGGAGCCTGGTGTTCCTGGGTCTCGTTTTGGCTTTCCGGGGCTTTTGCTGCTTTACCTTTCGCCTTTGCTTTTGCCTTGCCAACCGCCTTTGCTTTCGGTGTTGCCTTAGGTCTGCCCTTGGGCTTCGGCTCGTTAGCCTTGGCCTTTGCATCACCTTTCAGCTGCCTTTGCTTTTCCAGGACATGCTGGCAATCCAATGGCTTCATCTCTGGCAAGGCATCAGCAGCATCCAGCGTAGCACGGTTTGTAATCAGAACCTCCCGATCCCGGGCCTGCAGGGGTCTGTAATTGCAACATATAGAGCTCGTGCACTTATGAACTATCTAGCGCAGCCTCGATGTGTGCATAAACGATGATGTGCCTTCGGGCGCAAAGCTGCACGCCCAAAGCATCATTGCAGCAGGTCCTGCACTGGCATGCCCCGCCATCTCGGGCGTCTTCGGAGCCTCATGGGCCTTGGATGAAGATCTTTTTTTTTCATAGGGGTTTAGACTGATTAAAGTATAATATTAGCGGGTTTAGGGTTAGGGCCATCTCAGACGTCTCCGGATCCTCAGGGGCCTTGGATCAAGTTTTTCCTAGGGGTTTAGGTTACATTATAATTAATTATATATTGCTTAGGATTTAGGGTTAGAGGGTTTAGGGTTTAATTAGGGTTTAACATATAATCGAAGATCAGTTCGTGCGACGAGTTGACTGCAGCTCGGGCGAGTTGCGCTACATGGGCTTCGGGTTTAGGGTTGAGGGTGATTATAAATTTGAGATCTACCCTAAAGCCTAAACCCTAATTATATAATAACATCACCATCCAGCCCTAAGCCCAAGACCCGAAGCATGCCCCCCCCAGCTCACACAAGATCGAGACTCGATGGGTTTACAACTCGCCCCTACCCTACATCCCTAACCCTGAGCCCTAAGCCGAAATACCGACAACATCATAGCACACGGGGAGCCCGAAACCTTCCGAAGAGAAGGGTAGGCACTCTAGAGGTTTAGGGTTTTGGGGTTTTGGGATTGGGGGTTTAGGATGTTGAGGTTTGAGGCTTAGGAAACAACCTCGAAGAAACCGAGGCTAGTATCCCTAACATGTACCACTTATAAGATTTTGCAAAGCCACTCAAAATAACCCAAATTCGAAGCCACTAAGTATTGCAAGGCACACCGTCCTCATCCTCCAAATCCATGGCTTCCTCAAACTTAGCCTCTAGATTCAAGGCAACCTGCAGCTCTGCACCTCTCTGGCCAGCATCGTCACCGCTCAGCTCGACGGGGGATTCATCGCTCGGCTCGATTGGGTCGAGCTTGGATTCCACATGCTCCTGGAGAGCTTGTTGTAATTATTTCGAATCCTTTTTAATTACATGTTTCTGTACAGCGCTGCAAAACTGGACACTGTAGCAAGTGCACTCCTGTTGAAAACCGTCGGGCGCCTTCATGCTCAGGGTTTTGAGTACCTTTAGAGGTCGAGGGTCCGGATCCGAGATTTCCCAGCCCATAGCAGCATAAACCAACTTCTTCAAGACTTGGATGCGCGGTGACCTTAAAGCTTGCTAGCCACATCACATTTACATAGACCGCTATGGCCATGATCATTCTCACTAACTCTCGCTCTCTCTCTCTCTCTCTCTTAATAACTCAAGTCTCTCTCTCACTCTCCATGTGCCAGACGAATATGATTTCAATTGCAAATCAGCTGCTTAGCAAACGGTGTCCGCCTCGCGAGGCGAAGTGCATGCGAAGCCAGCTCACGTGCACGATTGGCTTCACGTTTCGCCCAGTCCTGCCAACATACAACCGTGATAATCTATATACAGGTCTAGAGTCTAGCATGCATGTAAAGATATACACACATGTGCAAGTCCTTGATGATTCGCTTGCCGCCTCTTTTGCGCACATCGGACGGCCAGAAGGTCCATAGAATTGTACAGGCCACATGTGTAAATGCAGCCTCATGATCATGATCGATGAAACTCCATATACATATATGCCATGCACATTCTCACACGAGCACTGCTACACAGACGATGACCATACAAATGCAGCTCTGAGGCAAGATGATCCCTTTTGTTGGGTAAGCGCTTCTGTTGCATCAGAACACGCGGCAAGTAAGCCTTCAGGAATTTATAGTTCCCATCCACCTCCAAGTCATCTTCAGTAACCTGCTGCAGGCCACCCAGTTCACAAGGTTCGGGTTCGTGCATGAGTACATGCAAAGCATTGCCCAACACCTGCCTGATCAGTCATACCGAAATCCAAAAAGCTGAAGCTGGCTGGATCCAACGGAGGCAGGGCTTCATTGTCGCCAGGCTCCTAATATTAATCAAGTCTACATGACAACCTGGGCTGTCACACCACACTCAGCTGGCTGCACATGCAATGGCGATCTGATTGAGTCCTTCTCCTGCTCTAGCTGGGCACGGAATTCCAAGAGGGTATCACGAAGATACGGGCCCAAGCTGCTTGCAACAGTCTCTGCATCTGCCTCGGAAAATACATGCTCACATTGAATACAACATGTATATATACGTCTAATGCATATTGCTCATATGCATATTAACGTTTGCACTCGAGCACTATATTCAGCCAGAACACCGTGAGGTGATACTTCAAAGGTTTATCGATGGTGCGACCTTTGGCTATCGCCATCCCTGGCCCATCATGCTCACTTTCCGACCTGGAACCTCCATCCATGCCCACGTTGGCCATGGCTTCAACAGCAAGGTCACTTGCTTCCTTGCCCAGCTGACAAGTCTGCCCTGCAACCACTATTTCGAAATGCAGCTCGATGCATGCGATCCGTGTCTGACACAACTCGAGGCTGCGAGAATTCAATCACCATATGCATGCAACTGATCGATCTCCAATTTGCAAACGAATGTGCACAGCAGGCAGATGCAGGAGCACAGGGGGTGGGCTGACCATCCTCTGCTTTGCGCTTTAGAGCACGAAGGCGCAGAGCAGCCCACATGCATCCGATTAAAAAACTGCACACTAAAAAACTCTAGAGAGGCCGACAGACATGTCAGTGAAGGCTACATTGCACACACTTGGCACGTATATGTGCATGTACACATGTTATGTGGCATATGTAGCATGTCGTCACATATCACCAGTGCTAATATACCTCGATACTTCATACATAAACCTTGAGATCAACAGCAATAATGTTATATTCATGGTATTAGGAGCCCAAAACCACATATGCAACTAAAACCATGATTTGAGCCTCATGAGCCTGAATCCATAATGGCGCACCATCTGGAGCCTCAGGGCTACCGTATTTTCTTGTTATGGTAGCTTAGTAGCTGAATGAGTAGACTTTAAACTTTTTGCGGATAAGTTGACCCCTTATAGAACTGAAAGTCTACAGTTTTTGGTGCTTATGAACTCAGCAGCTAAGGCAGCTTAAGAATAAAGTTCCTTAAGAACTCAGGTTGGGCGCAAAGGGCTTCAGGCGTTTAGCTGCCCGTACAACCCCGGACCGTACACCCCTAACCCCTAAGGGTCCATGTACCCAAGTACTATATACTTTGGCCTTACAGTAGTCCCTATATAAGTACTTTGGGGCCAAGTATGTACTATATATGACTATATCTATATCAGTACATGGACCCTTACCCTAAGGGTCCAAAGGACCTAATAATCATGTGCTTGGGTTGCGGACAGTAGTTTTGTAGGTTAGTATTCAGAAGAGCATATGGTTATTAGGTGCTTGGACCCTTAGGGTTAGGGAAAGTCACAGAATGAGCACCGCAGACCCATAGGCTTGGAGCCTAAGCCGCAGCACGGGTTTGGGGGTTTGGGTTGATTGAGGGTTTAGGTTTTGTGGTTTATGGTTCAGGGTTTAGGTTTTGGGGTTTATGGTTCAGGGTTTAGGATTTGAGATTTAGGGTTTAGGATTTAGGATCTATGGTTTAGGGTTTAGGCTTATGGTGGGACTCCCGTTAGCTTAGGTCTCCACAGACCGCAAGAAGCATGGCAGGGCTTGAGACTTTAGTAATCGCACTCCCCTGGTTTACCGAACAAGTAGGGTTTAGGGTTTTGGGTTTAGGGTTTAGTGCTTTGGGGTACATACTGTTTGAGCACGCTGAGTATTGGAACTCAGGTACTGTTTCGTGAACCTCCTCAGCCATCAGTGGGCCCTGAAGTTCAAAGAGGCACTTGCTTTGGGGTTGGGGGTTTAGGGGTTTAGGGGTTTCGGGTTTAGAGAAGCCTGAACATTATCCCTATTCTGCCTTAGGCTTCCTTATTGCCTATAGTTCTTCGACGATATGCCCCTAAACCCAGTCCTCCCATGTTTCGCTCTTTACCCTCATCACCCCAGAACTCTCTTCGAATTATTGAGGGCCCTTTGGTATCAACCCGGTATTGAGGGCCTAAGTCCAGCACTAAACCCTAAACCCCAAGACTATTCTAATTATTGAGGGCCTCAGTCCAACCCTAAACCCTAAGCCCTAAACCCTAAACCCCAAAACTCTATTCTAATTATTGAGGGCCTAAGTCCAACCCTAAACCCTAAACCCAAAAACTCTATTCTAATCATTGAGGGCCTAAGTCCAACCCTAAACCCTAAACCCAAAAACTCTATTCTAATTGTTGAGGGCCTAAATTCCAACCCTAAACCCTAAACTCCAACTCTATTCTAATTATTGACCGCCTAAGTCCAACCCTAAACCCTAAGCCCTAAACCCTAAACCCAAAAACCCTATTCTAAATATTGAGGGCCTAAGCCCAACCCTAAACCCTAAACCCAAAAAACCTCTATTCTAACAATTGCGGGCCTTCTGGTATCATCCCGAGACTCTCTAGGTCTTGCCTGCAGGGACCCCTATCTCTACATTGGGGTCCCTTCTGGGGACCTTTTCCTAAGGGTGCCATGCTTTATTGGGGGACCTAAGAAGGGACCCTGATTGAGAACCACTACCCCTTTGGGGGATGTCACTTTTGGGGTATACGTGAGCCCATACCTTACCGAACAGAGGAGGGCCCACACCTAGTAAACGGTCCGGACCCCAAAACACGTAGGCAGCCGCAGGGTTTTGATTGGATTCTCGAACCCTCTAAATATCATGAGGTCCGAACACCCGAACCGTCACAGATCGTGAACCCAAGCTTCTGTTTGAAGGATCGGAGGTGCTGTAAATATCATAGGGGTCTGAGTAACTCTAGTAAACAACATCGCCGAGTTGATAGTTCCTATAATGAGCGTTTCTAGACTATACCCCAAACCATTCTCGACATCATGGGTCCCATACAATGAAAACAACACTAGTACTAATGATAAGAAGAATCTTCTTCTTATGAAAAGATAAAACTCTCACACAAGTGTTATTCGTATTAGGATTGTTGTTATAGATATTGCTATTGTGGTTAATCTGGTGGCCAGTATTGTTCTCAGTAGTTTTTGATTATTTTTGTATTGTGATTCACAAGTATTGCTGGGCTGTATGTTGGCACCCAGGCTTCCAGCCCATGTCTTCTCCGCATGTCTTCTTGGATCATTTTGCCGAGGGCTCCAGGCAAAATCTTGAGCTACAAGTACCCAAAGGGTTTAGGGTTTAGCGTTTAGGGTTTAGGGTCTAGGGCGGAGGGTTCAACTACTAGAGTTATGTCCTCGATTTTTTTGACCCAATGCTTGACAATTTGCCCAAGGGCTTGATAAAATTTTTGAAACCCGAGACCGCCACCGAAAGACCCGAGTAGAGAATTCAGCCCTTTCTGCGAAAGCCACCCCGAAAGAGTCTTGAGGAATCAGGGGAGGTATCATGTACAATGTAGGCTGTGCACGCTGGCACGGAATGTGATGTTGCAGGTGCTTGTTTTGTTTCTTGTGTTGTGGAGCCTGGCTACTTCCTAATTAGTTGCAGCCGTACCCCCCCCCCCCAACCCCCAAAAAATGTACCCAGCATACCTAAACCCTACACCCTA
>CAJNJA010056164.1:12201-24477 GCA_905231915.1 Symbiodinium necroappetens | reverse complement strand
TCAAAGCTTGACGGTTTAGGGGTTTAGGGGTTTAGGGGTTTAGGGTTTAGGGGTTTAGGGGTTTAGGGGTTGAGGGGTTGAGGGGTTGAGGGGTTTAGGGTTTAGGCTTTAGGGGTTGAGGGGTTGAGGGTTTAGGGGTTTAGGGGTTGAGGGGTTAGGGGTTTAGGGGTTTAGGGGTTTAAGGTTTAAGGTTTCGGGTTTTGGGGTTCGGTGATGCAGTGTTGAGGGTTTAGGGGTCAGTGTTTACGGTTTGGGTGGAGATTTTGGGACAGTAGATGGGGGTTGTGGTGTAGGATGCAATCATGGTGTTGGTGGAGAGTTGTCGCAGCTTGTCCAGGATTCGAGAAGTAGATGTATTTGGATTTTAGGATGTGGATAAATGAGCTGCGGAGATCGTTAGGTAAAGCCGGTCAACTGAAACGCTGGTTCATAAGCCATCTACCCAGTTCCCCGATACTGTTTGGTATATGGAGATAGGGCTTTGGTGTCGTCTGAGGAACATCCTAAATAACTCTTTCAATAATCCCCGGGTAGAGGTCGAATCAGATCCCAATCCCAAGTTTCCGAATCGAGCCCTGGTACCGTCGAATCATGGGACTTATAGTAACTAGTAACTAGGGTTACAAACCGGGTAACTACATATGTAACCCTATAATTATAAGGTGTACACATAAACCCTTCCCTAAACCTAAACCCTAAACCCAAACTATAAGTCCCATGATCCTTTCAGCACCGCTGGTTACACCTAGCGGCCACCTAAAGCCGGTAGTACGACTACTGGTCTGGTTTAGGGCTTTTCGGCTTTGGGTTGAGGGTTTAGGGTTTAGGGTTTTAGGGTTTAGGGTTTATGCTGTAGGTTTATAACCTATAAGCCAGGCGAAAAGTCGCGCTATTGGCACTTGTATTGTTGTGGTCACACCTTAACCCTAAGGCTCTAAGGACTCATATTGTACGGCTTTGGGGCCCAAAGACCATACTATATAAGGCTTTTGGGCTATTTTGAGCCTTAGGGTAACAGTTCGCATTCGCTTGTAATTCGGGTCCCCGCCCGCGACAGACAAGCTCTCCGCCAGACGAAACATCGGCTTCATTTTCAGGACAAAAGTGTTAGGGGGTTAGGGCCTCCTGCCCAAGCTCTACCCCCACAGCCCTCTAATTCTAAGCCCTTTCTCCGCTGCGCCCTAAACCCGAAACCCTATAAACCCTAAACCCTCGACCCAAAGCCGCTCTGAAACTGTACCCGGAATGCCCTGCTAAAGTCTCATTGTAGAGTTGGCGATCTCCCCAGCTCCGGCCCAAACATTCTGTCTCTCCCCTAAACCCCAACCGTGAATCCTAAACTCTTAACTCTCACAGTCTCCAAGAAAATCTCACAGAGCGCAACACCCCTGCCCTTAGTTTTCCAAGTTCTGAGCCCTACCGTCCCTGAAAACTCAAAGCCCCTACTCCCTCAACTCAAGCCTCACGAGCCCCCAAGACCGACATGTGTACAGAGAGACTCCAATATTCCTTAATTGAGGAATATATACCTTATTTCTTGTTAGGGCTCCTGTTCGAATTTAAGGTATATTCCTTAATTAAGGGATATACCTTATATCTTGTGGTTGTGGTTCCTATGATAATTTAAGGCATATTCCTTAAGTAAGGGATATTGGAGTCTCTGCGTGCTAGGGATCCCGTCTTCGTGGAACGGCTGCAGGCTCTGCCCAGAGTCTTTAGGGGTTATGAGCTTCGCACCATGACTTTATATGGGCTTCATAAGGGCTTTGTATATCAGGGTGGTTGGGCTTCATATTATGATGGCTTTCTATGGGCTGTATAAGGATGTTGCATATCAGGGGTGGTATACCCTAAACCCTAAACCCTTAACCGCGGTTTATGTAGGGCTCAGTCAGGTTTCGTCATGGTGTTATGGAGCTTTTTCAGGCTCCTACAAGCCTTTGATTGGGGGGTCGAGTTTGGAAGGCTGCAGGTTCAGCGAGCGTTCAGGCTTTTAGGGTTTAGGGTATTGGGGTTTATACTGCAGGGTTTAGGGTGTGAGGTTTAGGGGCATAGGGTTTAGGATTTAGGGTGGTGTGTTTTTGCTGCGATTCACGGCTTTGTCGGGTTGTTAAGCCTGTGGGCACAACCCTAAACCCTACCCTAAGGCTCCTGGACCCTTGTAGTGAGATCCTAGACCCTAGCCCCCAAAGCCGAAACCCTCCCCCAGAAAGCCCAAGACCGTCTTAGGAGCCTTAGGGTAAACCCTAAACCCGGGTCTAGTGTCTTAAGGGCGCTCCGGCTCACCCTGGAACGGCCTCTGACGGTTTAGGGTTTAGGGTTTAGGGCCTCTGAGGTTTAGATTAGGATTTAGGGTGTTGGTCAGTCTAGGCATGAGGCTGAAGGTAAAGTCGGGGCCATGGGCAACTTGCAGATTTCGAGCCCCTGCATCTCCGCGCAATGCTCTATAGGATTTAGGGTTTAGGGCTTGTAGACTAGATTTGCCTGCCATCCGAGTAGTATTCTGCTCACTAGGTTTGATGGTATGGGGTTTCGAACTTCGGGTGCCTCTGCGTTCTCTTCTTCTGATAAGCTACTACGGGATTACGTATCTCAGCAAGAGAAAGTCATGCTCAGGGTTTCAGCATGTCAAGCGGTTGTTCAGTGAACCCTAAACCCTCAACCCTAATTTTATAAACCAACCCTAAACCTTAAACCCTAAACCCTGAACCCGAATTACACCCCAAACCCGAACCTCCGAGATTGGCTTTAGGAGACAGGCTGAGTTTGAGGATCTGGTTTCTGTTAAGCCGACACCCGAAATCCCAAGCTGTAAACTCTGAGCTCTACATTCCATAAACCCCAAATTGGAAAGCCTAAACCCGAAACTCAAACCCCTAAACCCTGTAAAACCCCACAGCCGTTCATCCCTGAAGCCTCTAAACACTACAGCCTTAAATCCTGTAGAGGCTGTTTAGGGCCTAGGGTAACTTGCACACCCTTCAAACGCATACATCTCCAAACCCTGAACCCTAAACCCCTAAACTTCTAAACCCTAACCCTAAGGGTCCATGTACCCAAATAGTATATACTCTGGCCTTAAAGTAGTCCCTGTATACGTACTTTGGGGCCAAAGTATATGCTATTTGGGTACATGGACCCTTAGGGTAAGCCCCAACCCTTCAACCCTAAACCCCTAAACCCCTAAACTTCTAAACCCTAACCCCAAGGCCCCTAAACCCCTAAACTTCTAAACCCTAAGCCCCAACCCTTCAACGAAAACCCTAAGCCCCTAGACCCTAAACCCCTAAACCCCTAACCCCTAAACCCTAAACCCCTAAACCCCTAAACCCTAAGCCCCAACCCTTCAACGAAAGGCTCTTCTTAAGGGATTTAACTTAAGTTACCATAATAAGGAAACCATATTATTTACTATAGATCCCTATTATGGTAACTTAAATAAAACCTAACAAGAACCCAGCAAGCCTTCAACGAAAGGCTCTTCTGGAGCTCTGGCCACAGAACGAGCGGCAGCGATTGACCGGTGCTCAGCATTCGGGTTGTGACCATTTCGGGTTTAAGGTTTAGGGTTTAGGTTTAGGGTTTAAGGTTCAGGGGCTTAGGTTTAGGGCTTAAGGTTTGGAGGCTTGTTTAGGGTTTATAAGGTTTAGGGTTGAAGGTTTGGGGGTTTGGTTTAGGGTTTAGGGTTTAGGGTTTTGGTTTAGGGTTTTGGGTTTTGGCTTAGGGTATAGGGTTGATAGTTAAGGGTGTGTACCACGAAGGCTTTGTTTTTCTGAAGGTTCTTTTAACAGTTACCATATGGGTTGATGCGCCTGCAACAAAGGGGGTTCTAAAAGGGCTCCGCAAGGGTTCTACGGGGGATTTGCGGCTTTCGGGGTTCAGAGTTTAAGGCTTGAGGTTGAAAAATGCTCATAGGGTTGATGATATAAATCCTGTACTACCCATACTACGGAATATACCATAATTCCCGGAGTTTAGGGTAATGCAGGGTTATATCATCAACAGTAGGGTTTATGAGTGGTATACCTGGTATAAGCCTGAGGATCGATGGGCCAGGCTTCAGTTGATGGGCGAGAGGCCTTTCCCCAAATGTGTTGCTTGCATTTCTGGCCCCAGCCCTCGGCAGCCCGACACCCTCGCTTCCAACCTGAAGCCCCAAACCCGGAACCCTAACCATAAGACCCTGAATACCGCACCCTATAAGGCCCATAGGCTACGGTTTTGTCCACGAAGAGCAGACCGGAATCCCTTAAAACTAAATGCCTAAACCCTAAGGCCCTTAAAACCCCATGCCAACCCCTAGCCCCTAAGCTCCTAAACCACTAAACCCCAAACCCATATAAACCCTAAAGCCCCTAAATTACTTGGCTCTCAACCCTAATCCCTATCTGACGCCCTCAGCCTAAACCCCTAAGACCCGATCTGAAACCCTAAGCCTCTCAGAAGACCCTCTAACCCTTATGCATTAAACCCAGGAACCCTAAACTTTAAACCCTAAACCCTAAACCTTAAACCAATCCAAAGCCCCAAAAAACCCTCTGGAACCCTAAACCCCAAAACCCAAAACCCAAAAAAAACACCCTCTGGAACCCTAAACCCAAAACCCCAAAACCCAAAAAAAACTCTGAAACCCTAAACCCAAAAGCCAAAACCCCCTCAAAAAAAAAAACTCAAAAACAAAAAACTTAAACCCTAAAACCCCAAAACCCAAAACCTCAAAATAACCAAAAAAACCCTTTGGAACTTGAGGTCCGACGCGCTGTTTGTCACGCCGGGCAGTCGAGCAGCTCGACCATTCAGGGGCTTAGGGTCTCTTTTAAGTCTTCTTTGAAGGGATTGCGTTGTTTTAGGGTTTATGGGTTTAGGGGTTTTTGGATTTAGGTCCGGGGTTTTAGGGTTTAGGATTTATGGGTTTAGGGTTTAGGGTTTAGGTCCGGGGTTTTAGGGTTTAGGATTTATGGGTTTAGTGTTTAGGGTTTAGGTCCGGGTATTTAGGGTTTATGGGTTTGGGGTGTTAGGGGGTTTCGGGTTTCCTTTCAAAAGGGTTTCTGTAAAGGTTCCATAAATGTCTCTTCAAGGGATATACGGGTTTGGGGTTTTAGGGTTTAGGGTTTCCTCTATGTTTTTCCATAAGAGATCCTCAAAGGGGTATCTGGGTTTAGGGCCTTAGGATCAAAGTTTGTTTAGGGTTTGGGGCGGGGGTCTTAGGGTGTTCGGTATTACATTAGGGTTTTGGGGGTCTTAGGGCATTGGAGCTTCGCTGTCGTGGGGTTCTAGGGTTTTACGGCTCGGGCTTTAGGGTTTTGGGTTCAGGGCTTTAGGGTTTTAGGGTCTTAGTAAGGTTTGGGGTTTTTAGGGCCTTTGGGCTTCAGGGTGGAGGGCTTTAGGGTTTTAGGGTTTTTAGGCGCTTGGCTGCAACTTCTGCAGGGCTGATTTCGGGGATGCTTTTTTTGGAGGGGAGATTCGTGTAGGTTTGAGTCTTGAAGGGTTGAAGAGGTTCGTTGTGAAAGGCTTGGTCTGACCTGCTAGGGGTTAGACGGGAGGTTGGATTTGGGGGGAGTTGCCACAGCTATAGAGCTTCGTCCTAGGATGCTCAACGAAGCGGACGGTCACCATCGCAGCTGTCTTACTTTCGCGACAAGTGGATGTGTAGCTTGACGGCGGTGTTATGCTGGCTCTCTGTAGATTCTAAAGCGGAGATCGAAAAAACCCAAACCCTAAACCCTGAAGGATCGGAACCAGGCTATTGCGTTCGACTCCTTAATAAGCCTTAATAATTTTAAAAACCGAAAAAGTCCGAAGCGATGAGTACAGTAGATATCCCTACAGCTTCAACCCCAAACTCCAAAACAATCCGTAGATATCCCTAAACCCCCAATCCCGAATTCCGAAAGCCTTAAACCCTAAACCTTACTTTTACCGGAAAGACCTGCCTTTTTAGGGTTCCTTGTTATGGCCTGGCTTCTATATATAGGCTCTTAAAAAGCTAAGTCTTTTCGGTTACAGGTAATCCCTAAACCCCTAAACCCTAAACCCCAAACATCGTAAACCTTAGTTCATATTACCTCAAACCCTAAACCTTAATCCCTACCCCCCTAAATCCCTAAACCTAAATTAGAAGACGAGGTGTCGGCAATGTCTGCATCGATGGCCTCTTTGGGAGGCCACTATCGGTTTTGCTACCCAGCTTAGCCATCCCTACGGTTGATGATACGGCTTAGGGTTTAGGGTTTAGGGGTTTAGGGTTTAGCGTTTAGGGTTAAGGACGGAAAATTGTGGTAATCATGGTATGTGTGTGTATATATATATATTCCTTATTATGGGTAATGCAGGATTGATATCATCAACCGTAATTCCCTTCTTTACAGCGTGCCCAGCAAACCCTACCTTTAAAGGAGTTCCGTAGTATACTTGTATAGTTTCTGTTTGTAAGTGAACAGCTTCGCCTGGCTACCGGCAATTCCTCAACCCGAAACAGAAACACTGAACCTAACACTCCGAAACCCATAGGACCATGAACCATAAATCCTTGAGTGAACCCCCAAGACCCCTGAAGACACACTCCGAAACCCACATGCCGTAAACCCTAAATGTTGAGGTTCAGGATTTGGTGTAAGGCCTGCCTACATACACTTCGACATCCCAAGCCCCGACAGTTTCAGATTCTAGAAGTGTGGAGTCTCTAGAGCTCAAGCCGTGTTTGTAGGGGCCCCCTATCAACTCTGTATTATGTAAGGTATAATACAAGAATCATCAAGAATCTACAAAAATGTAGGGTATGGTAGTTCGAAGTCTAAACCCTAAGCCCAAAACATGCACTCTGCGAACTTCTTCAGGCGGCGAAGCCTTCGGCGAACTTAGCCCTGCCGCGCACTGAGATGCTGAAGAAAAGCCAGCAGTCTGTTTGGGCCCTGTAAGGCTCCTATACCCTCAAGGGTCCATGTACCCACTTTGGGTTTAGGGTTTAGGGTTTAGGGCAAAGTACCTATATATAAGGACTACTTTAAGGCCAAAGTATATACTATTTGGGTACATGGACCCTTAGGGTTCTATGAGGATGTTATATCGGATTGTGGGTTCAGGGTTCAGCTGTGGGTTTGAAGCTAGGGATTCAAGGGCGCTTCCTTTGGGAATTCCGTTCAATGCTCTACAAAGGTTATGTAGAGTTCTGTGAGGGTTCTGCAAGATTTTTGGAACTCTGGCCTCAGGGTTTCTTGTTTTTTTACGGAACTTTGGTTTGGGATTTGCACCTTGAACTTTCGACAGCATTGCAGAACTGATGCCACTGCTCCAGCGTGGTGGATTTGAGCCCAGATGAATAGCCAAGAAGGCCTCGAATCTGAATGATCAATTTAATTTGGCAATACTTAGCATTGCCGAGAGGTCCATGTATCTGGTCTCTCTCTCTCTCTCTATATATATATATATCTACATATATATATATATATACATGTACAAACATGTGGTATACGTTGAGTTGCTCTCGTTTATGTCAAACCCTGGGCCGTCCCGTCACCCCAGCCCAGCCCTGCCCCCAGGTCCCTCAGAGCCAGCCCCAGCCCAGCCACCTTCGGCGAAAACGTGTCGGTCAAAACTCGAGCACCCAAAGCCTTAACAATTAGGCTTTAGGGTTTAGGGTAGCGCCCCCCCAACTACCCTCTAGTATACCCTAAATACCCACTATTAAGGACCATAAGGGCTCTATTAAAGGGTACTTGGGGGGTGCTGGTAGAGGGTTTCGGATTTCTCTTCGCCACACCATTATGTTTAGATGCACCCTGGCCCTGAACGATGCATCCTCAGGCGCCACGCCGCAATCCTAACCCGGAAGGCCAGCAGCTGGGTAGGTTTAGGGTTTAGGGTTTACGGTTTAGGGTGGTTTAGGGTTTAGGGCGAATCTACCTAAGGCTCGAAGGACTCACATGTTCAAGCTTTTTGCCCAAAGACTATACTTTGTAACGCTTCTGGGCCATTTTGAGCCGCAGGGTGCTTCGAAACTTTGGAAGCCCTGAACCCTGAACCCAAGCCCTAAAATCTAGCCCTGAACCCTAAGCCGTGGCCTAGACCCTTCAGCCTAAGCCTGGTCTTCACAGTTGATGACTCGAAGAATCGGAGACTTAGCCAAGGGTTTAGGGTCTACATGTCAAACCCTAACCCAGAGACTCCAAATAGCCCAAAGTAGGCACTATTTATAGACTTTAGACCCCGAAGTGGGTGCTATTTGTATACTTGGAGTCTTAGGGTAAGCAACTACGGCAAACTTTAAACTGTGAGAAGCAAGCACTTAAACTCCTTAAGCCCCAATGTTAAGATAATCCCTAAACCCTAAACCCTAAATCCTAAACCGTCCCCTCTGATCTGGGAGGCTTGTCGACACCACCCAGGCCCAAACATGGGGACACCCCCGCAACTCGGCCCGACGGTGTCGGAAAGACCTCAAGGTTTTAGGGCTCAAGCGGCTTAGGGTTCAGGGGTTTAGGGTGAGGCTTTAGGGGTTTAGGGTTTAGGGCTTGGGGTTTAGGTTTATAGGGTTTAGGGCCCGGGTTTAGCGCTCTAGGGTTTTGGGCTGTAGGGTTTTCGGGGCTTGGGGGCTGAGTCTTTGGAGAGCTGAGAGCAGTGGAGGCTTCCATCAGGTTTCGGGGTTTGGGGTGTAGGGTTTAGGGTTTTGGGTCTTGGTTTCGTCCAAACCCGTCAGTGCATACCGGGGTGGTACGTGGGGCACGGCAAGGGCATAAAGGTTTCAGTGTCTCGAAGCCTTTGTGCATTTAAGTAGACCATCGTGCACCCCAAATATGGGATGCAGAGTCTTAGGTGCTGCTGTGTGTCATTGTGTGTCCCTAATGCGTGGGTTAATAAAGTCTAAAGTCGCGAGCTGGGGTCTGTGCTGAGAATGCTTGGGTTGATTGCGGGTCTACGAAAAGGTACTATTTCGGATTTCGTTTGCTGGGGGGCTTTTACGGTGCGCACACACATACCCAAACACACACACACACAGAGAGAGACAGAGGCACGTACGCCCGCCCGCCCGCACGCACGAACGCATGCAGGCACAGGGACAAGAACGGTCAGGAGCCGCGGACGGGTCGAATATAGATGTCTCCATCCTTAGCAGTTGCCTCTTGCAGTCCATTTTCGATCGCATCCCCCAAAACAACGATTCTAATATCAAGTTAGAGCGCCTATGTTAAGCGAGAACAGGGCGTCTGTTGCAAACCGATCCAAGGTTCAGGGTCCCCTGTGTATCGCCCACGGCTTTTAGAATTTAAAGTCATCGGTCAACATACAACAATTAGTGAGTATACCTCGGGCGTTACTAGGATCTTTATCGCATTTTGAAAGATTTTTAGTTTTACTGTGTAATGTTGAGTAGCTGTTATCATGCCCAAGACTTTGGCATTACTGGCCTTTTGGATTTCCTGGGCTCCGGGCCAAAGTCGCACTTAGGACTGGGGCGGCCATTTTTCTGAGTCGCTGGAAGCTGAGTTTGGGAGGTTTTGCTTTCGGGGAGTGTTGAGGTATCGGGCTTTAGGAATACAGATGCGGGGTTTCGAGCTTTAGGAATTTCAGGAGTGTTGCTTTTGTTTCCCGATGGTGTCCCCCCCAACTTCCGATTCAAGCCCAGATTGCAAACAGCCCGTGTTAGAGGGAGCGAGAGCGAGGGAGAGAGGGGGAAGTCATCACAGGGCTGAACCACTTTGCGTCGACATCTCAGCAGCACCAGAGCAGCAACACATGCTCAAGTAGGGCTGCAAGAGACAGCAAGCCCAGGCCCCCTAAACCGAAAAGCCTCACCCTAAATCATCCGAAGCCCCAAACCCCCTCAAACTATACAGCCAAACCCGAACCCCTAACCCTGAAACCCGAGCTAAGCCCTGGAACATCCCTGAACCCTGTCTGGGATTCATGGGATGCAAGCCTGACGAACAGGCCGGGTGTGCGAGACTCAAAGGCCCCTAAGCCCTAAACCCTAAACCCTAAACCCTACACCCTACACCCTAAACCCTAAACCCTAAAACCCTAAACCCTAAACCCTAAACCCTAAACAACAACAACCCGAAGGCCCAAACTTAAGGCTAGATCCTTCTTTGGTCTAAGCAAGGCCGGCACTGCCATCGCACCAGCCGAGGCGTGAGGCCGGGAAAGCTTCCCACGGTGTGGCCTTAAAGTGAGCCGACCGACGGTTGATGGGATGGGGTTTAGGGTTTTAGGGTTTTAGGGTTTTAGGGTTTTAGGGTTTAGGGGTTTAGGGTTTTAGGGTTTTAGGGTTTAGGGTTTAGGGTTTAGGGTTTAGGCTTAGGGCTTAGGGGATATCAATCCTGCATTACCTTAAGGACCCTAAACTATGGGAATTGTGGTCCATGCCTTATTATGGGTCATGCAGGATTTATATCATCAACCGTACTTGGGGGATCATGGGACTTTGGTGAGTATAAGGATCTAATAGGTACCTTAATTGGGTTGAGATAGCAATCATAAGTATAGGGACCTGATCCAGATCCCTATCGCTAAGCCCCATGATCCATTAGGAGCCTATAAACATATGTGGCTAGCCAAAACAAGAACTACAACGCGGACGATAGGCAAACCCTAAACCCAGCACCTTCAGAGTCCAACTACCGACAATGATTGTATACTGCCCCAAATACTTGCCTACAGTACTAATTATACTATCCCAAGACCAAGCACCTGACTATTGGGATTCTTGGGACCGTTGGGGTTCCAAAGGCCTCAATCCCTGAACCCTAGACCCCAACAGCACTGGAAGCAAGCTCCGTTCAGGTAGCTTTTGTACCCTCCAAAGCTTGCAGCCCTTTCTAGCCTGAACTCTAGGACATTTCCAGGCGGGTAGTTACCGTTATAGAAGCCTTATAATAGTAGCTCTATATTAATATACCTTTTTGAAGCCTACAAAACCCTAAGCTCCCCACCTTTAGTTTCCTTTTAATGGACCCTGAACCCTATGCCCTTGTTTAACCCGGGAAGGTCAGACCCCAGTCGCTGGACCACGTCTACGGTCTGCAGGACAGCGGCGGCCCCACAAGGGTTTAGGGTTCAGGGCTTAGGGTTTATAGGTTTTAGGGTTTAGGATTTTTAGGGTTTTTAGGGTTTGGGGTTTATAGGGTTTATAGGGTTTAGGGTTTATTTTTTAGGGTTTAGGGTTACAGGGTTTAGGGTTTAGGGTCCCAGAACTGATTCGGATCAGCCCATGCTTGGGTTTTTAACTTTTCTGAAATTCAACATCCTGTGTTAATTACCTTAAGCAAGTATCCTTAAGCATCGTTAAGCTATGGGGATTAAGGGACATGCTTGTTGTTTGGGTAATGCAGGATTGTGTCCATTAGCAATGCGACTGTATTTCCATGCGTGAACAAGCATCGAAAGAGTTGGGAAAATAGTGCTTGTGAACACCTGCTGCTTATATAACCTACCTACTACCATTCTCCCGTGGCTCCCCAAGTCTATGCTTAAAGACCTCCAATACTGCAAGTTTCGTTTGGGCCCCATATGCCTTGCTATGAAAGGCATGGCACGGCATAAACCCCCGTTAAAGTCCGTCCCTGAACCCACTGCCTGATTGGGGACGTAGAGCCGTAAAGCCTTAAACCGCAACACCCACTCACTCACTCGCTCGCCATGGAAGGTCCGCGCGTCCAAAAATGGAGCGTTGTGTCCATATGTGAAATGTGAAACAGTCTAACCACTATACCCCTAAATCCTCAACCCTCTACATGCTGAAACTTTTTGCGCACATAAAGTCCTAAAGCCCTAATCCCTAAACCCGGAAATAGCTACTCTACACCCCAATCCTTTAAAGCCCTAAACCCTTAAATACTCTAAGCCCTAAACCCTTACAAACTCTGAACCCTAAACCCTTACATACTCTAAACCCTAAACCCTTACATACTCTAAACCCTAAGCCCTTACATGCTCTAAACCCTAAGCCTTTACATACTCTAACCCCTAAACCCTTAAACCCTAAACCCTCTACATGCCCTTTCCCTAAGGGTCCAAGTACCGAATAATCATATACTCTTCTGAATACTAACCTACAAAACTACTATCCGTAAGCCAAGCCCTAAGGGCCCATGTACCCAAGTAGATATACTTTGGCCTTAAAGTAGTCCCTATTTGGGTACTTTGGGGTCCAAAGTATATGCTAGTTGGGTTCATGGACCCTTAGGGTAAGAACTTCTGAACCCTAAGCTTCTAAACCCTAAGCCCCTAAACCCTAAACCCCTAAACCCCTAAACCCCAACTCCTAACCCCTAAACCCTA
>CAJNJA010056164.1:0-12108 GCA_905231915.1 Symbiodinium necroappetens | reverse complement strand
CTAAACCCCTAAACCCTTAAGGGTTTCTGAAGCCCCAAGGTGCCGTGACGGTTCAGATGAGAGGCTCCTCAAGCCAGGCCTTCCGGGAGGGGGGAAGACAGGGAAAGGCAGCCTGGGCTCTTGGTGCTTTGGGGTTTAGGGTTTNNTTTAGGATTTAGGGCTTAGGGAGTTTAGGGTTTAGGGCTTCGGGTTTAGGGTTCAGGGTTTAGGGTTTAGGGTTTCGGGTTCAGGGCTTAGGGGCATTTGGAGTCTTAGGGATATACTCATGTACAATATATCCACGAAGCCCGATTCTAATTAGTAAGGCCTGTATACTCAAACGCCTAAACCCTACAAGCACTCATTCAAGCCCTTCTAAACCCCCGAAAAGCCTGCCACACTCCACCCTCCCTAGATGTTACAGTGGAGCATAGGTTCCGGATGTAGGGCTTAGGGTTTAAAGCGTTTGGGAAGATATCCTCCAAGTGGGGGCTCTGAAATGAGGACTAGGGTTGAGGGTTAGGGTTGGGAACAGGGTCACCGAAATTCGGGGTGATCATGTCCTTGACACTGTCGCCCTGAAGCCGTAAGCCCCAAAGATATGGGCAGTGGAATTTCGTCTTGGAAGCATCTGGCTGAGAGGGTTTTAGTTGCTGCTTGTGTTGTGGGGTTTAGGGCTTGCAGGGCTTGCAGACGTTTAGGTCGTTTAGGTGCTACGGCTTGGGCATCGGGTGTTGCGATTTGGATTTCGGGCCCAATGAAGGTTTGGGGTTGTTGCTGTCCGGGCCTGAGAGTTATAGCGGAAAGCATAATATGGTCTCAAGGTCAGCAACCGCATTCCCCACCAAATCTGGGTTGTGAGGAATGAGCAAGCATTGAACATCGGTGAGTGCGCACCCCTGCTAACCGGTTCCTGAACCCTAAGCCCGCAAACCCACCACAGCGGAAGCTGGACTTCATGTCGGATCAAGCCGAGTCCCCTCCTCAACACAGGAAAGGCAAGATACGTATATTCCTTAGGCTGGGTCAAGTATCCGAACATGAGCTATAAGCTATACTTTCATATGCTGCCGCCCCCACTAACAGTTCAATAAAGGTTCCTTATGCAATATATTACACAGGCAGAAATGAGCACGAGGATCGGAAGGCCCAGTGGATTGAATCCAGAGCAACCTTTAGCAACAGAAGAAACACACTCATGAGCAAAAACGCCAGAAACAAGCATAAGCATGAGCACAAAATTTGGCACCAGAAGAAGCACAATCATGAGCACAAAACTTAGCATCATAAAATATTGTGGTTTTGCTGGTGCTTTTTGTTGTGCTTCTGATTGTTGTGACTGTTACTAGGGCCGGCGACATGTAAGGCTATACTCTTCAAATCAAGACCTTGGGCTTGGTCGTGGCCGATGTACTGTGCCGATGTCACTCCAGACGGCTGTCTTCAAAGGGCCCAGGCGAGCTCTGCAGCGCAACCAGGACACTGGTTGCCGCGCCCTGGTTTCCAGAGTCTAGCATATCCGTACGGGCTATACAGTGCGGCTGTACAAAACATGCTAGACCCATGTACTTGTACATATACAGGTCAGACCCTCACAGCCATAATTACTCTGTCGGAGCACCTCTAAACCCTAAACGATAAACCCTAAACCCTACCCCCCCTAAAAAAAAAAACACACACACACAAACAAAAAAAAAATTAAATAAAATAAATAAATAATAATAAGAATAAATCTAAACCCTGGACCTGTCTTGGGGGCTTGCGGTTTGCGAGCCTCCAGCCGAAAGCGGTAAGCAGGAGGCCATGGAGTTGGGTTTAGGGTCCAGGAATTAGGGTTTAGGGTTTAGGGGTTTAGGGTTTAGGGGTTTAGGGTTTAGGGGGTTTAGGGTTTAGAGTTGGGTTTAGGGTCCAGGGTTTAGGGTTTAGGCCTCACAGACAAAGAAGTGTGGACGAGTAGCAGATGCATCAAATGGCGACGAGGCCTTCAATACACCACACATCACCTCAAGGAGGTCATGGATATTGCAACTTCCCGAGGTTTTTAGTCTTAATCCATAGACCTGAGAAATGGTCAAAGCCTGACTAAACCCTAAACCCTAAAACCTAAACCCTAAACCCTAAACCGAGCTTATGAGTCAGGAGGCACTCAAGCTTTTCTCTGAGATTTCCTTGAGAAAGCCCTGGCATCGCTCCCTGGTCCATGTTAGAGTTCTTTTGTTACATGTACCCAGAGAGCCCAACACCCCTTAGTTAAGGAATTTTTACCTTAAGTCATAATATTAAGGCCCCTATAATTTAAGGCATATTCCTTAATTAGGGGGTATTGGGCTTTTTGGGTAATTCTGTGGTTTGGGTGGTCAGAAAAGGTCACCGGGACTCTAACACTCCATACCAAATAAGATATAACCCTTGAGTCGAAGCCCGCAACCTTAAATCCTAAATCCTACAAGCCCCAAAGCCTAAATCCCAAACTCTCAACCCTAAGCCCGAACCCCAAGAAACCCTAAACCCTATAAACCCTAAACCCTTTACTTTGTGTTCCTTACCGAGACCCAGGACAGGGCTGGTGTCTCTACCGGAGCATCGAGGCTGCAGAGGGCAGCAGGAGATTTGGCCCACAATAGTTTGAGATTTAGGGAATTTCATGTTGTAGGATTTAGTTAGGGCTGGAGGGCTCTGGGGATAGAATTTCGGGTTTGGGGATTTAAGGGTTCCGGGTTTAGGGTTTAGGCTTCGTGTTCAGGGTTTCGGGGTGTTAGGGTTTAGGCACCTATGCCAGGATAGCCGCTTTCGACTTCGACAAGACCCTGCATCTGGGCTCTGCATCACTGAAAGTATGTTGTTGTGGTTTTCTTTCTTTGGAAGAGCTGGGCCCCAAGCACTACCGACTTACTCGGAGCCGTGAAGTTTAGGGTTTAGGGTTTAGGAGCCGTGAAGTCCAGCCTCCGAGAAATCTAAAGCTTTAAGCCCTGCGTACACCCTCCACGCTGCACACTGAAACCCTAAACACCACAGCGTCAACCCGTCCTAACGCATACACAGCCTGAAATGGGCTTCTGGATCCACAGGTACAGCCTGACCCGCGATAATCTTACAGAACCCCTGAAGAAGTTGGTTTAGGGTTTTGGGTTTAGGGTTGGAGACCCTATAAGATCCTTATACAACCCTCATATCAAACCCACGCTGTTCAAGAGGTTCTAGACCGCGCTCAAACCCTCCACTCCTGCAGAACCCAATGGAAACCCGAAAGGGCAAGCTTTACTAGACCCGAAGGCATCATCCATAAGCCGTATTTTTTTTATATTCTGTGGAAACCCCAGCAGGGAAAGCTCTAGTTCCCAAAAGGTTCTAGGTACTGTTATGGGGGATACTTTCCCAAATCACAACAGTAGTTCCTAATATAAAAACCATACATTCTACTATATAGGTACTTTGGACCCTTTGGGGTTAGATCCCCTTCCGAAGGCATCATGGGGGTTCTGCCTGGAAGTTGAGCGCCATGCACGTGCCCACACGCTTGCGCGGGCTGCAGCAGCAAGGATATCGGCACCCCGGAATCCAACTTCAGTCGGTTTAGGCAGGGCTAAGGATAGGATGGGAATGTTGAGTTGCGTCTAGGGTGTAGGGTCCTATGATTTTCAGTCGGTTTAGGATTTGGGTTTGGTTTTGAGGCCGGACTCAAGGGTGCGGGAGCTTCGCATAGTCCGGCTTCAGAGGCTGGCGCTCAGGGTTTAGAGGTGAAGTTCTTGTAAGCTGACCCTACCAAGGGGTATATACCTCTATCTACCTCTATGCCGAGATCCAACTCAAATCTGTGTCTGCACCTACGTCTATACTGATAAGCAGGATATGTTACGAGATTGAATGCACCTTGATCATGTGTCAAGGCAGGATCATCCATGAATCAAAGGGTTCGAAGCTTCTGGGAAGCACTGATTTATGTGGTGGCTTTTCAGCTTCTATGTCGCACAACCACTGCTCGTGCCCCCTGCCTCCTACCCCATCTTAGAGGGTCCGTGTATGCTACTATTCTGGAATCAGGTCCCCAAAACCATTTATCAGCATGGTCTTTTGGGACCCAATCCCACAATGGTAGTACATAGGGCCCCGTTGCGTAAATGGCCTAATTCCTCCAGTTCCAACTCCCAAAGCAGCCTTGCACTCGTGTGGGGTTTCGGCGTTCGGGGTTGGGGCGTTTTGGGTTTCATGTGCTTGGTCATTAAGGCCTCCCAAAGAATCCCAAGCCCTCGTAGAGCCCTAAACCCTAAACCCTACTACAAAACTCCCTAAGCCTTGAGCTACATGACACGGTGAACCCTCACACCCGGCATCCTAAACCCTAAACCCTAAACCCTCCACACCCAGCACCCTAGGATCGTGATCTTTTCCAACCAACATGGTCCTGGGCGCCAGCGAACGATGGAAGCCATGCAGGCGGAAGTACGCGACATAACCGACCGCTTCGACGATTCTTGAGCAAAGTTGATTTCAGGGCTACCGCAGCCAGTACCACACAAGCATGTAATTATCCCCCCTCCACATTCCAAAAACAAGATACGAACCTGCAAAGCTACCACCCGAAATCCAAGTACCTACTTTTTAGGTTCTTTGGACCCTTAGGGTTATAGGTAGTTCCATTCTGCAGTTCGTGCCTAATGGCTTCGGCAATTGACTTTGGCCGGTCCGGGGCTAATGCCATTAACAACTATGATGAGAACGATACTAGAACAAAAGAAACAAATATATATATATATATATTTTTATTTATTTACTTACTTACTTATTTATTTATTTACTAACACCAGCAACCACAACAACGCGAATTTTGTTATTTGTTTTTATGATAATGCTGATAATAAGTATAGTATTGACAATGATAGCTGCGATAATTACACACAAGGCTAGGCATAAGAATAAAATTCAGATATAACATACTACAACATCGCATAAGACTGATCATGGTAATAACAATACTCATTTAATCACAACTAGAGTCTCCAAGTAGCCTGAAGGGCTTCGACGTGGGGTTGAAAAGGCAAAGGTCTTGTGTGCTCAGGGTATACAGCTTAGGGGGAGTGGGGGTTGGGATTTAGGGTTCAGAGTTTCGGGCTTAGGAGGAGGCTACGACGAATCAGGTCCATTGCTCAAGTAGTTTATTAAACTCTGAGGAACATGTGTTCCCGTCCAGTTCCCCATGTTCCCAAAAGAACTGTAGTTGTAAGATACCCCAAAACCATGTTCTAATTCCTGAGGGTCCCCATGTTAGCAGAGAATCCCCAGTTCTTCTTGCACATCGCTGGCACGGCGACTCGCCTGGAAAGCGGCCCTAGTTTTACCAAAAGTAACCCTATAAGCAGCCGAATGAAAGCGGCCCTAGTATTACTAAAAGTAACCCTATAAGCAGCCTTACTAAAAGTAACCCTATAAGCAGCCGAATCCCAAAGACCTAAGCACGCAGGTAATGAAGCCAGATTTCGGGTTCATAGTCTTGCTTTGGAGCGGGGGAATGCTTTTGGGCTCCTGTTCTAACCGGTCTGTCTAATACGAGGGATCGGACGGTTTAGGGTCCTTTTCCCAGGATCCTTGTTCTCAGAAACAGCTATTGGCTATGTAGAGTTTTCATGTTTGCCCTTACAAACCCTAAACCCCATAAGCCTTAAGCCCTAAACCAAGGACTTTGCATCCTTCTGCGGGGTGCCTCTGCAGATTTTTGTAGCCGCTGCACGCGGTGACGTCGGCGACGTGTTCCGCAAGCCAGGACCAGGCAGCTTCGGCTTGCTTTTGTAGGGTTTAGGGTTTAGGGTCAATGTAGGGTACAAGATGCCCTGCAGAACTGTCTTCAGCTCTTACGGAGTAAATTAGGTAAGCTGCTCTTTGGGGTGTGTTGGGGGTAATAATAATATAACAACTATATAGGAATAATACCAATAGTAACAGTAATAATAGATAATAGAGTCATTTCCTGGAGATGTACATGACCAGCCCTCGCAAGCAGGCATGTGGCAGTTGCTCTGCTCTGCGCACTGCAGCGTCGGAGCCCCACCAGATCCAGCAACTCATCTTGACGGTACCCATAGGCCCCTAAGTAGTTCCTTTTTATGGTTCATATTTAGAATCTCATAAGGTAATCCCAAAACGGAATTACTTAGGGGCCTATGGGTAGTCCCTACCTACCTGGAAACTAACAGAATGTAGAACAACAGCCGGTTAAAGGTTAAATCTCGGTGTGGAGCCATTATCTACCTATTGTTGGCGGACGGAGGTTTAGGTAAACCCTAGACCCTAAGACTCCAAATAGCCCAAAGTAGGTACTATTTATAGACTTTAAATAAAGTGGGTACTATTTGTATTCTTGGAGTCTTAGGGCTAGACCCTGCACCTTGAATTGTGTACTATCGTTGATGGACAACACCCCGCAAGATCTGAGGCACCTAAGCAACAGACAGTGTTGCGTGTCTCCTTGAGGATACTGCAGTGTTTTATGAACTGTGCATGATGGTGATTGTGATGCAGAAGATTTCGGCGTTCAGGGTAGCTTGCAGTAGGTGTCCTCGCTGCATTTGCACCATTACAATCCATTAAAGCCCTAAGCCCTAAACCCTAAACTCCAAGCTCCTAAAACCCAAAAAGCCAGGGCTTCTTAATCAGGTTCCTACATTAACCCCTAAACCCTCGAGGCAGAGAGCTTCTACGTCGGAAATTCGGCCGGGCGGAAGACCGATGGGAACGACGTGGATCGCCAGTTTGCCGAACGGCTGGGCCTGAAATTTTTCACCGAGGCCTTCTTGAAAGGAGATGCCAGCACCCGGTGAGAGGGAGCGGAATGAAGAGCTGGGTCCCTGAGTAGTACCCTTTTGCCCTTTTTATTTTTGGGCCCCCTTACTAAACCGAATAGGAGGAAAAAGGGTACCCTTATTATACAGAGGCTACTCAGGAACCAAGAGAGAGTGCAATTGGCATCAACACCTTCATAGGAGAAAGCCGGCCCTATGACTCGGAAGTACTCTGAAGAAGATCTGCGCACACGAGTATCTCATAGACGAGGTCACGCTTGCTTTCAATCCTTTCGGTAGAGTATCGCGGCTCCAAGGAACTTCCAAGAGCTTGCAGCACAGAAGGCCAAATCCTACACCGTCAAAGTCATTGCTTAAAGGATGATGAGACTTAGTAGCTCTATGCATATATTTTCACAGAATCCTAATTCAGGTACTTAGATAATATAGTCTTACTTGCGAAGTCCCATGCTTCCCCGAGTGCGGGAAGGCAAGGCCGCAAAGCTCTCAAGGTCATAAAGGGTTCTATAAAAGGGGTTGAATTTCGTACCCTATGAATGGGGTACTTGGGTTTAGGCCTGCAAACTAGCATTTGGGATTTAAATTTGGGAGAGTACAGAAATGACGCCGTAAGGTACTATTGCTAGAAAGGTTCACACAGGGATCTTACTGTAGATGGTGCCCTTCGCACCGCGCCTACCTAATGATGCTGCATGTTCCCTCTTAAGGCCCTAACTAGTAACTAGTCTATTTGTTAGTTTACTTGGAGTTCGCCCCAGCGTGCTTCCCTTCCCTGAACAGTCTCACTTCATTGCGCCACTGCCTTTGCAGCAGCCTTCTGCAAACGCCAAAGCCATGAAAAGCCAAAAAGCAGAGCATTGCAGGGATTGGAGCTGCTGCTTGTAAGGTTCTGACAGGCAGGCTGATAAGTGGCGGTGGACGTGGCATTTGCAAGATACAAGTACTCAGCAAAATTACGCACTAATGATGCTCCACACTATGCCCATCAGCATAGAGAGTGAGACCGCAAAGAATAGCACGACTAAGCAAGACACAGTTGTGATTGTGGCTGGGCCTCCCCATACCAGCATCATCGCAAGTCGTCATTCCTAAACCCTACAGTGTCACAGCTAAGTCGCATCATGTTTTGGATCCCACCCCAAACTGGGGGGTGAAGCACCCCGGGGGAGGGTCGCATCACCGAGCGTCTACTTGGGGATTCGTGATCACGTTGAACCGAGATTGTTGAGGTTTGATTGCTGTTGAAGCTGACATTTTCATGGGGAATCGTTCTTTTCGTGTTACTGGGTGCTTGCTGGGTGCTTGTAAGATGATCGAGCGTACACATGGGGAACGGCTGGTTTTGATTGGCTGTTTGATGCGATGTCGCTGGTGTGTTTCTGGAGCGGGTGCTTGCTAAATCGAGCGTCTACATGGGGAATGGCTGGTTTTCACGTGCTGTCATGCCACTGATGTGAGTCTCGAGTGGGCACTTGTGGAATCGAGCGTCTGGATGGGGAAAGGCTGCATTGGATGTGGTGTGCTGCCACTGATGTTCGTCTCGAGTGGGCGCTTGTGGAATCGAGCGTCTAGATGTGGAAAGGCTGGGTTGGATGTGGTGTGCCGCCACTGATGTTGGTCTCGAGTGGGTGCTTGTGGAATCGAGCGTCTAGATGCAATGGCTGGCTGCCACCGATGTGCGTCTCGAGCGGATTGTTGAAGCGAACGTCTAGATGCGGAATGGCTGTGAAACTAAGATAAAAGGAACCTAAACCCTAAACCCTCAAACCACGGAGCTTGAAGCTCGAAATCCTCAGCAGAGCATTTCCTCGAGACGATCCCTTGAATCAGGCATAGGTCCCCCCCTGGGCACAGCTTGAGGTCGGGGTTTAGGGTTTGCAATCCAAGGTCTGATGACTATATCAAATTCCTATTGTGTCGGGTACTTCCTAAGGTCACGCAAGTTTTTCCTTGTCAACCATGGTAAGTAGGATTTTGATCAGAGTTTCAGGTTGGAAAGGACGCGGTTGCCTCTGTTTGTAACCTGTTGAGTAAGGCACCTGATCCTGAAAGTGGTTTAGAAGTCGAGCGTAGGATGTCAGACACACTTCCGGTGATATTGTCATTGCTGCAAAGCTTGAGTAGAATGGAAATCCAGGTATTCTGAGAAAAGTGGTATCTATACCACATTTGTAGCACAATTGGGGCACCTCGTGCCTCTACATCTCTATCCTGAACTGCATGTGTAATCCTTGAATAGGGGGCCTATATGCCTCTTTATATCCCTGGTCGGTAACCTTTTTGTTTCCTGGCCGGGAACTTTTCTCATGGTGTATACATACATGTCACCGCCGAATCAAGAATAACTAAGCTTGCAAGATAGCTCGCTCTTCTCAACCGAAACATCTTCAAACTCTTGAACCTTGAGTCGACCCTTCCACTCAAAGACTATAGCCCTAAACCCTTACATCCCTAAAACTGAAGCCCTAAACCCTAAACTTCCAGTTCTGACTATATTCCATCTGAGCAGGCTCCGGCCATGGGAGACAGTACTGCCACGGTCCCTTCGAAGGGGCAGGCATTGACGACAGAATTGCCATACAGCAGAAGCCAGCAAGTTGGAACATCGTTATCTTCATGAACTTAATGTAAAGCATAGGGAATCCGAGCAATAATCATCCTAAACCCATGTTCCAACTTTCTGGGGTTCACTATAACATATAAGGGGCTGAACCACGTATTCCTTAGCAGAACTCTTGTTTGCGCACAGTCATACAGCCCGATTGTTGCCAACGGCCCCTCATATCTGTCTGTATGTAATGTGTTTATACATATATATATATACACAGTACACATACACACACATACATATACATACATGCATGCATACATACATACATACATACGTACGTACGTACGTACGTACGTACGTACATACGTACAGACGTACAGACGTACATACCTACCTACCTACCTACCTACCTACCTACCTACCTACCTACCTACCTACCTACCTACCTACCTATATACATGCAAACAAACACTCATGCATACAGGCATCATGCATCCATCCATCCATCCATCCATGCATGCATACTTACATGCATATATACATTTGACCTTCGTTTAGGCCGGCTGCGTCGAGAGCGAGTTGAAGATTTTTTCTGGGAGTGTTGGTGTGCGGCTAAGTGTTTGGAATATAAGATAGACGCCTCATAGTTAGAATGGTGTTTTGGGTTCCTCTATTGTACAACTATGATAAGGAACCCTAAGGAATAATATTGGTACTTATTTCGACTTTGACAGTTTGTTTGTGGAACGCATCCACGACATAATATAGGGGCCTAAATCAAATAATACTAACTACCAATACTATTCTTGGGGCTCCTTATTACAACTATAGTGTGATACCTCAAAACCCTATTCTAATTATTAGGGCCCCTGCATTATGGTTCTGTTTGCACGGTGTTCCGTTGGAGGGATTGCCTTCCCCACATCCTACGCTGGCACGCTTCTGGGGTAATACATGGCCCAAACCTTCCAGAGAGTCCCTGAATTAAGGAACGTGACTTCAAATTATGGTAGGGTTTAGGGTTTATGTAGGGTTTAGGGTTTAGGACCTCTGCGACGGTTTAAGGTATGTATATATATATATTGCTTAATTAAGGGATATCCGGGAGGTTCTGGGAAGCCAAAAGTGGCAGGCCAAAGTGTACAGCTCTCTGGATGCCTGGCGAGGGCCTGGTGGGCCCAACCATGCAGGGGAGCTCAGATGGCGAGCGAAGGGATTTCTTTACTTGGGTGTTCCTTTGGAACGTTTAGGGTTTAGGGATTAGGTTTTTGGGGGATTGAGTTTGTAAGTATATAACACAAATCGAAAGGATTAATTGTTGAAGATGCTTGTGTTACTTGGGTTGTTTTTTGTTCCTGTTCTGGCTTCTGGTTTCGTTTATGGAGATATTTCTCTGTGATCTTCTATCGGGAATGGAGGATGATTTGATGGTTGACGACAGGGCTTGTGATTCAGCCCGATACTCCGGATCCTGAGATCCACATGCAGACCTGAAAACCCGAAGCCCCTCAACCCCTTGCAATCCCTAAACCCCAAACCCCTATGCCCGAAACCCTAATCTCTAAACCCCAAACCCCTATAACCCCAAACCCTACATAGACCCTAATCCCTATTCCCGAAACCCTAACCTAAACCCCAAACCCCTGAACCCCAAACCCCCAGACCCTTAACCCCAAACCCCCAAACCCTAAATCTCTTCCCGTTGGGGTTCTGGGATCCCCGGCAATTGGCATGGTACGTGGGTTCTACGTCGTCTATCTTGCGCACACCGCTCCTGGAGGCGGTTTAAGGTTCAGGGTTTAGGGTTTAGGGCTACGGTTTAGGGGTTAGATCTAATTTGGCCAATATAGGCTGTGAGGCTCAAGCTTCTTCCCCCAAAGAGTTTGAAGTACTAAGATGCGGGAAATACTTGAGCAAGCCTGGCGCAGAAGGCTCAAGGCTGGATCGGGGTTTAATAAGATTTAGGCTTTCCGGGAATAAGGCTCGCCTTTCGATGCAGCCTCGCCAGAAAAGAGCGCTGAAGCCCCGGATCCTTATATGGGAAGCCCACAAATCAGATTAGGCATCGAGGCTCGACTACTTGGGAATCTTAGCCTGATATTCGTAGCATAAAACTATCAACGAATCCTCGTCTAAGTAACTGTCAAAACATTTAACCCGTAGATCCTGTCTAGAATCCTTTATCGAATCTTATCAAGCCCTTGACAGAACACTGGAAAAGCCCAAGTCAAACCCTTATACACCCCAAACCTTGCGAGAGCATCTAAGCCTAAACCCTAAACCCTTAAACCCTAAACCCTAAACCCCGAACTTTACCATAGCATCTAAGGCGGACTTCACCCTAAACCCCAAACCCCAAACCCTAAACCCTAAACCCTAAAACCTCGAACCTTACGATAGCATCTAAGGCGGACTTCACCTCACAGCCTGGGACTCAGTTCTTCCGAGCTTGGCTTCAGGGCCTCTGCGGTGCTGGGTTGAGGGTTATTGCGGGGTGTAGGGTTTTAGGATTTAGGGTTTAGGGTTCAGGCTTTAGGGTTTAGGGTTTAGGGTGTATATGGTAGAAGCCCAAAAGTTGGAAACCCTATAGCCTCAATCCTTAAGAGTAATGTAGAGGGAATCCCAGCACTAATTGTCCTAAATCCGGTTTTCAACTTTCTGGGGTTCACGGTGGGGTTTTAGGGTTTAGGCTTTAAGGTTGAGGTGTTAAGGTTCAGGGTTGTTGGGGTCAGCATTGCTGAATTTTTGGGGCTTTGGGGTTTAGGGTTTAGGGTTGCTGTGCTC
>CAJNJA010056153.1:0-24479 GCA_905231915.1 Symbiodinium necroappetens | reverse complement strand
TTGCTATCTAAATATTAAGAATTTGAGTAAATTTGGATATTTTGAGTTTGGTTAAATTACTATTCAAATAATATATTGTTGATTAAATTGTCATTTAAATATTAGGAATCTAATTAAAAAGCTATATAAATATTGGGAATTAGATTAAATTGTAATTTAAATATTATTAGGAATTTAATTAAAATATTGAATATTACGAATTTACTTAAATTGCTATAAAAAATATGGAATTTGTCTAAATTGACATTTAAATATTAGGAATTTAACTAATTACTATGTAAATATTTAGAAATTAAATACATTCTTATTTAAAAGGAATGAAAAAGAAGACCACACACGATGTAAAACGCAAGCTCAATTCATGGGGTCTTGACGGTTTAGGGATTAGGGTTTGGGCAGGGCTTCATCAATAAGACAGTAATTCTAAATCTTTATCCCTTAGTTCTAAATTCTCTAAACCGTAAATTTCTAAATATTTCACCGCTTCACCCCAAAACTTAAACCGCAAACCTTCTACTTTCCAAACCCTACACCCAAATTTACAAGGCTTCGCCCCAAAGAGCGCCAGCGCAGTTTATGGGATTGCAGCGGGGATGGCTGGTTTGTCTTAGAATCCGCCTTAAACCCTGAACTTTAACACATGAACTGCTGGATCTTATATTCTGGAACAATTATATTGATATATTGCTGATTTTGTAGTGCCGCAGCACTACACTACTATACGGTTCCGTTACTTATTTTCGAAGGCACATATTGCGCTGACACATATTTCGGCGTAGTCGTCTAAAATTTAGAATATATTTCGAATATATCGTGGCACGAAATATTGAATTCTCCAGGAAATTGGAATAATCGGAAATATCCCAATTTCGAGCTTTCATATAATACGAAATCCCGAAATAATCGATATATTCTTTTCTTCGTTCTTTTTAATACCTCGAATATAGAATCTCCAAAATATCAAGAATATATAGATTTCAATTGTTAAGGATTCAATTTTATTTATAGATGGATAATCTTAGCCATATCCATGATCGTAAAATCTTGTAATTTTCGTGATTTCATTCTCATATAGTGTGAATTTTGGGACCGATAAACGATCAAACAATAATTTGCGAAATTTGGAGATCGATAACCGTCCGATAATCGATCAAATTGTAATTTATGAAATTATAGAGATAGATATTTAAATCGAAGATCCATTGTCTTGAATATCATTAGAATTTAATTGACGTCGTATTTGGCGAGATCACCTTGTGGAAGATGAACGTGTATATTTCTATAATGTTCCGGACGGAAGATTTGGGGGAGGATTCTATGGAGAAAAGGAATTGGTATCATGTTCAAGAGCGACATATAGAATGCGACGAATTCTCGTCTTCTCGTAATAATGGAGGTGCGTAGAAGCAAAATCAATATAAAAAATATAAGAAATCTGATTTGATAATGATATTGAAATCAAATATCAAAAAAAAGAATTATTGAGAATGATAGATTTTTCATAAATTCATATCTCCAGCTTGAGTAATCTTTATATTAGATACTAATCATCTATATATCTGAGATATCTCAAATAATGAGGTAGAAATCCTAGGCATCAATTTCTTTTTCTAAGTTCTCTTATCAACTCACGTTTATATGTGGACAGAAACAGAGAAATAATTGGCGGCACTAATCATGACGAAGATCTATACATAAGACTAGAAATAATAGTTAGATTCGAAAATTCGGAGCGTAGCTCTGAATGATAAATCATGGAAGATTTATATAGAATTTATCATATATAATATTTCAATAATGAGAATTATCTTGAGATCAGATACTCATAATATGAATTCCATGGAGATTGATATTTCTCATATAATTATTTCAAATATAAATTAATCTCATAGAAGAATCGAATATTTCTATTCGATATTATTTTGAAAAAGAAAATATTTTAATTTTACTGATTTGATTATCGATTAGATTAGGTGATAGAAGATTTTTTATTTCTATTATATTAAGTAATTGAGAGATTATATATATATATATATAAGAATTTGGATTTAATTTCTCCTTCCAATTCGTGTTAATCTGCCGGCAGATAGAAATTGATTATCGATCGCGCTAGCCGTTATATGATACTCGGATTATGATTGATGATTGAAATCGAAGATTCTGAATTTAGTTACGAGCTCGTTACGCGCTTGTGGAGGACTTATGATTTTTTTATATCGAATATCATCTTGAAGGCAATCATTGATATATAAGATTTCCACGAAGATGATAGTTCAAAAATAAATTGAAAAACATCCGGATCTTATAAGAATATTGAATATTTATTTGTGTTCTATATTACTTTTAGCAGAGAAGACGTGCGCCATTATTGAGCATTAGATCAAGAATAACTGAATTAATTAGGAGGTCTTGCGATTTTTCAATATTAAGTTTTATCTTGAGACCAAATATTTATAATGAGATTCTTATAAAGATGGCCTTTCTCGTATAATTATTAGAGCAGAAGAATCAATATTGACTAGGGATCCAAGAATATTTAAATGAATATCTATGCTTTAGATATCGATTATGTATCGCCTGTATATTGCGATGTCCAAAGTAATTGAATTGAATATATATATATCAATATTTATGTGCAATTTCTCCCGCCAATTCATATCTATATATCGATAGATATAAATATATTGAATATCGATATAATATTCATAGATATATATATATATTTCCTTTGCCCAGAATATTACTTGCCATGAGATTTTACGATTTTAGATAATATGAATTTATCATGATCAGAGGAGCCGCATCTTTATCAAAATTCGTCTTCAAATTCATATCAACAAATTAATAATAGGAATAATGATAATCATATTGATATTAAAAATAAGATATTTTTATTGAATAAATTAAGATATATTTTTAAATTATTTTTCTTGATAATTTATATATATATATATCTCTTTATATAATAATAGATAATATTAAATATCTACGAATTCATTAATGAAGAAATGATTTATCTATTAGAGAAAAATAAATATCTAATTCAATAATTATATATTTTGAAAAGATTTTTCAAATATCCATTCCTTCTGATAGATATATATATATTATATAAAGATTTTTTCATTTTCAATTCTTATTTTTAAGAGATATATTTTTCTATCTATTCAAATTAATATTCTACAATAGAGACTCATTTTTAGATTGAGAATATAATTCTCTGAATATAATATGCTTGGAATATTCTATTCAATAATATATAATAATATAATAGAGATCTAGATCATAAATAAAGGAGAATATTCAGATATTGATATAAATATATTAATGATATATTTCTTCTAATTTGCTCTTTCATAATATCATCATTTATAGAAAATATTGAATAGAATCTTAAAGATTTCATTACTATAAATGAATTATATACATTATGAATATATATATATAAATTTCTACATAAAATAAATCTTCGTAAGCAAAAATTATGGAAATCTAATCTGGAAGAATTTTTTCATATATATATATATTCTTATCCGTACCATCTTATTGCTATCAGGGCGTTATATCTCAATAATATCATCGCGCCATATCATGCCTCCCACACGACACTATTGTTCCTAGAGAACTGTTGGGCGGACCTTCTCTCGCTCTGTATCTTGCACGACTATCATGGTAGAATGAGTCCCCTCTTCCTGGCTCTGTTCTTATAAGATTGTTGGGAGACGGCACGACATTGGGAGATTTGCCTCCTGATTTGATCTTGGAAGATTATTCAGGAGCGGCACGATATGTGGACGCCCCTATAACTGTTCTTATAAGATTATTGGCAGCCCTCCCCTGTCCTTGCTCTTGGAGGGCTATGGAGGGGCGACGCGAATATAAATTGACGGGATATAAAACGATATTGGGATATTCCCGTCTTTATGCCTTTATTGAGAGTTGAAGGGCGTTCTGAATCCTAATCTTATTATTAGAAAGAAGATTTTTTAGTACGAAATTTTATTAGAGAGAATCTTCTCTCGCTCTGATCTTGGAAGATTGATAGAAGGCGGCACGATATTCGAGCGTAACCCCTTCGGGGGGGGTTCAGAGAAATATTAGAGACATAATAATAGAATAAAGCGTCTGTTCGGATGTCCCTCCGAGTCGACTCTTTATCTTGGAGAATTGATGGAATCCTATTATTGGGAGGCGACACGATATCAGATATAATTGTCTTTGCTATGGTTTTGGGAGGATTGTTGGAAGCGGCGCGATATGGCGATATATAATCTTCTTGATCTTGTTCTCGAATAAAATATTGAGAGACGGCGTATTGGGATATATTCTCCTGGCCTTGTTCTTGGAGAATTATTGCGAGATGATATGAATTGAATATTTAGAAATGGATTTCTTTTTCTCTTAGATAAATATTTCTTATTGTTTCAGCAATATTTGAATTATAATTTTTCTAGTTTCTATAGCAAAATATTTGAATTATCTTTTTTTAATGCCAAAAATTATCATATCTCAAAATCAGATTTGTAAAATAGATATCTCAATTCTAATATATTTTTCTATTCTCTCTATAATTTAGATGATATATTCTTTATTGATTTTTATCAAATCTGAATTTCTCTATTGAATTCCGCACCGAATCAGAATCGTCTCTCAAGAATCATCTCTCAAAGATCTGTTAAGATTGTCGTCTTGAGAAATAGATCATTGATTAAGAATTTCATATTAAATAATTATTTCTTATTAGATCTATTCTTTGAGATTTTCGTCTTCGGAACAAAAATCTTTTTGATTTTCTTCTTTAGAAATTTTATTATCAAAGATTCTCTCGTCGGCTTCATTCTTTAAGATATTCGTCTTCGATAAAAATTTCTTGTTGGATTCATTCCTTAAGATTTTCTTTTTCAGAAAAAGGATTTTTCCCGGATTCATTCGTTAGAAATAAATATTTTCGATCAATTATTCTTAATAATTTTTATTCTTTAGGATTTCTATCTTCGAGATAATATTCTTCTTGAATATCAATAAAAATAAGTTCGTCTTCATTGGATTCGTGATCTCGCCTTCGTTAGATTCATTCTTTAAGGATTTTCGTCTTGGATAGAAGAACCTCATTAGATCATTCTTTAGAATTTTCATTTTGGATATCTGATGGATAAGGAAGAAATTCTAATTTAATATGTAATCGCGATTTATAGCTTTGGAAATGTAAAAATATAACAACTAATTATTGGTTGGAAACAAATGGACGGCGGGGGGGGAGGGAGGAGGGGGGGGGGCAGACCACATAATAAGATCAGATGGCATGGGTAAGATAGATACAATAAGAATTTTATTTCAAACTAGATTGGATTCTTCTCGCCTTATTCTTAGGGATCTTTTCAGAAATAATAAATTATTAGAGCGGTTTTTCTTATTCTCTTCGTAGTCTATTATTTCGAGAATAGTTAAGAAATATCGTGTCTTATCATATGTCTCGTATATTTATCGACTCAATCTCTATTTCAAATTCTTTCTTACCTTAAATCCCTCTTTCTTTTCCATTCCTATCCGCCCACCCATCTATGAATCCACCCATCACCACATCTTGTCTTTCACTCGCTTTCAAACCGTACATATAGAATCTATAGAGATTTATTCGGTTATAAAACTAAATTCAATAATCGTGAAAAATTCATTTAAATCGAAAAATATCAAAATAAATGAAAAAATAAATAATCCAAATATGAACCATCAAATCTATATTTAAGATAATCGAAAATTCTATTTTATAAAATTCATTCATATTTCAATATTTAGGAAATCTTTCATATCTTTTATTATATCATTATTATTTTGGTGTAATTACCCGTATGCCGCAAAATTATCTAGAGAAATTATTTTCAGAAGATCCTAGAAAATATTATCTCGATATAAATTAATTCGATATCTAAATCTTCTCTTAGAGATGTTTGAAAAGAACATCTAATAAATATATATATATATCGGTTTGTATTAAGAATCATCAAAATATCAAGATCATCGATTCTAATATATATATATATATAATCCATATATATAATATGAGAGCGAATATATCTATAAATAGTTTCAAAAATCAGAGAGATTTTAAGATATAAATTCATATTCTCATATAGTTCTTTTAAATTTCTTCTTTCTCTCCCTATCAGAGAATTCATAATTATTATTTGTTCCGAATAAGAATTCTCTTCTAAAAATTCTTGTTTTCTTCGAAAATATTAACCTAGAATCATAGTCAGATGAAACTATATTGGAATCGGAATACCTTAGTACGTCCCGTAAACTCAATTCAAAATTTGTTTCAGAAAATAGAATGCCATAGGATATCACAGGAACCCTCCCAATTATATTTATAGCAGCGCACCTGCAATCTCGGCTGATTTTTCCCTGTCTCTCTGTCGGATCGGTATTTTCTTGCGGCTAATGTCGCCGCCATCATCAGAAGGGCTGTGTGCAAAGGCATAGGGACCAAGCCTGCTGACAAATGTCTGCCGCCTCCCTCTCATGGGCCAGCTGTTCAATGCCCGCATGAGATGAAACTCTACCATTCAAAACATGCGACAGTCGAAGGTGGAGAAGTCTGCTACCTTGGTCCCTTTGTTCGAAATGCTCTGTTCGGAGAGTTGGCAGGCTCATGCCACCGACATGGCCGAAGGTCCTTTCACAAGACGCGGCCTCGCCGCATTGCTTTCATTCAAATGGCAGCATCAGATTCATCTGCTCGACGCACGTGGGACTGACGCGGCACGGGGTTTTGAGCTTGAGGCATTATGTAAGGGGGCATCTCGGAGTGAAAGCTATTGCCCCTGGACCTGTCTCTGGTTTGGAGGGTGAGTGGCAGGAGCATCTGAATCTGTCAGGCGCTGCTGGTGCAGTCTGCACACGGGGTGTTAGGGTTTGGGGTTTAGGAAATGTTTAAAGAGCTCGCAGTGTGCATGCGTCCATGGAGGTTGCCACGGTCGCGGGCGGCAAAGCAAAGCGGAGCATAGGACGGAGTGGTCGCGGGCAGCCACGGGTCCTGGCTTGGCAAACAGGTTTAGGGTTTAGGGTTCAGTTTCCGCTCCAGCTCCAAAGCTATTCCCAAATCCCTCCATAGCCAAAGTTGAACTGAGGAACTGCTCGGAGCCGTCGTGGCCAAGAGCAATGCAGGGGCATCCTCTACTGATTGTCCCCTAAACCCTAAACCCTGAACCCATCTACCCTAAACAGGCAAGTAAACCCTAAAACCCAAAAGGGCCCTGTAAGAAGGCCCCCTCTCACTTCACGCGACCGGCCCTCGGAGGCGCATGAGGCGACAAGCCCAGGGAGAAGCTGGGAGTCTTCAAGGCTTCAGAGGGCTTTAGGGTTTAGGGTTTAGTCTTCAAGGCTTCAGAGGGGTTTGGGATTTAAGCCTTGGGATCATCGATCATCGAAGAGCTGGACTGGGCTGATTGGCAACGGATGAGAGGCTGGTCGTTTCTTTCTGATGGCAGTCCCGAAGGAATGGCGTGGAGCCCATGCTACTCGCAGGCAAAGGCGGCAAAAGCGCTTGGAGCTGACGAGCATCTCTGCTACGCACATGCGTGCGAAGTGCTGCTGGGCAAGGCCTCGTCCAGCAAGCGCCAAGTAGGCACGACAGTGTGGAGTCCTGCTTTCCAGAATCAATGACAAGGCCCTGATAACTTCAGGAGCTGCGCCGAGCTTGTGATGCTTTGGAGGGCTGCCGGGCATAGCCTGCATTCCGGTGCCGATGTTTGTCCGAAGCGTCATATAAGCAGCATGGCGCCCCGAAGCACGGAACTGCTCGCCGGCCACGTCAAGAAAGCCCTCTGTTCAAAGCCAAGCTGCAAGCTGAGTTCAATCTCTTGGAGCGCAGAATTCTCTGTAGCCGGCCAAGCGGTCTTTTCCACTTCTGAGGCCTTTTTTTACAAGAAATCTCGGAACAGACGTGGTTGTAGGTGTCGCCTGCCCCATCCCAGGTCGGTGTGAAAGTTCTTCAAGAGAGGAATCCCCTGGTGGCTAACTGCCACTGCAGCCAAGACGCCTCGAAACAGCAGGGAACTCCCCACGACGTGCCACAGTCATCAAGGCAGCACGGTGCCTCGAACTTGAAGCCGAAGAAACTCACCCCCACAGCCCCGACGGCCCCAGCCGTCTTCGATTGTAGGACCTTCGGAAATGGCTGAAGTGATGCTCGACCGACTGTGGCGCATGGCCGGCGCCAGGCCGAACTTTACCCGAAGCCCCCTCGCGAGCATCACGCCTTGGGAAATCTCGCTTGCGCTTTCACTGCAGGGTCGTGGCAAAGACGGGCGCATCCAGCTCTACTTGATGCCTTCTGTCAATTTTGCAGACGTCAGTCGCCGAAGGAATATGATGCCAGAGCCAACTATACACGTAGCCTTGCAAAGCGGCCGTGCCAAGAGTTTCTCATAAACTGCCGGACCTCTTTGCCATCTCCTGAGATGAGCTCAACTTTACATAATCGGGTCTAGTGTCATCGGAGTCTAAAGCCAAACGCCCCAATCCTCGAAACCTTCCCCCAAACAATAGCTCAAAGAGTCGACTGAAGACATCTGAGGCTGACTTCTATCAGCTCCAGCGCCTCAGAGCGGATCCCCTAGGGGCGTCCATTTTTACGCGATTCAGTCGGCGAAGACACGATTCGGCAAGGCCCGCCTTTGCAGATGTCGTTTTGGGAAGGCCGGGGAGGAGACACGGGCCGTTCGGAGAAACCGCGTGGGAGCGAGATATGGGAGGATCGCGAGGCTGAAAACCTCTGTCCTGTCGGCTCGGACGTGGCTGCGAAGGCAGCAGTAAGCTTACATACCACCTAAAAATCTCAACGTCGCAATCCTCCCAAAACATCTCACGTCTCAGGCTCTATGGCCCGAGGAAGCTTAACGTGGCTCCCTTACACCACCGTTGGAACACCAAAGTCATGGGCTCATCCACAGAGTCGGCTGAGAGTAGCTCCAGGAGGCCTCTTGGAACCTCGACGCAAGGCTCCGTTGATCTGAATTACGGTGCTTTTAAAAGGGTTCCTTTAAGGGATCTACAAGGAACATAGAAGGGCTTAGGGTTTAGGGCTTTGGGGTTCGCAAGCTGGCTGCACGCTTCCCCGCATCTCTCACTGAGAGGAGCGTCCTGCTTGAAGCTCGAGGAGACGACTGTGGCCATAGGAGGCAGGCCTGTAGGTTTCGATGGTTCCGAACCCAGGGCTGACGCTTGCGATGATAAGAGGCAGAGGGCACCAAACCCGTCTCTCAAGCTGAGCTTCCGCCTATTTGTTACACAAGCCCTGCTGAAGTCCCGCAGCAACTCCGGAAGCCTTGCAAAGCCGCCGGGAAGCCTGGTAACGAGTCACAACGTTTAGCCCTGGCCGCAATACATTTCAGTTACTGTTTCCGGGCTTCTAGCAGGACAAGCAGGCTGCTGCTTAGCTTTTCTCTGGCAGCTTTTAGCCTCATCCATGCACAGCCAAGTTTCAAGGTGTCAGGAGTGGACAAAGGCGACTTGTCTCAAGCGGAGGTTCCGATCTGCGGTGTGCCACTTCTCAATGTTGGTGCAGAGCACGGCTCTTTGCAACTGGCGTCCAACCCGGAAAATCCCTATTCGATCCTTACACCCGAAACCCCAAACTCGGGGCTCGAACAAAGAGGAAATCGGGCGCCTGGAGGCCTCAGGGGCGTGCCTCAGCAGCGCCTGGTCACCGGAGGGGCATGCCGTTCTACAGGCCTTCCCGGGCCTGCGTCTTACGTCAACTCCAGGAAGAACGGTTTGGAGTTGTCGGGTTTCTGTGTTGGGGGTCCACTGGCTGTGTGTTTCGGATGCGGAAATCGGACATCCGCACGGTCCGGCTCAGTTAAGCGCCCCTGTCATCGAAGACTCCGGCGTCCCCAGGCTTAGGTTTAGAGTCCACGCCTCTTGCAGGCTGTGATGCTGGAGCAGACAAGCCATGAGAACCCTAATTCGGAAACCCACCTAAAACCCTAAGCCCTGAAACCTAAAACCCTAAACCCTAAACCCTAAAAACCCTGAACCCTGAACCCTGAACCGATCGAGCTTCCCTGAACCCGGACGTAGCGTTCCATGATTAGGGACTCCCCGACCTGAGCTCTCTGTGCAAGCTCGAACCAGAGGAGCTCAGGTAGGGTTTAGGCATGTCTAGGGCTTAGGCATGTTTAGGGTTTAGGGATGTTTAGGGTTTAGGGATGTTTAGGGTTTAGGGTTTAGGGAGGTTTAGAGTTTAGGGTTTAGGGATGTTTAGGGTTTAGGGTTCAGGGTCTCGGGAGCCTGAGACTGCCACGCTGTGAAGGCTATGGAGCGGTGTGTGCCCTGCCAGCGCAAACGGCCGAGGTCTCCGGCATCTTTCCAACCAAGGCCGGCTCCAGCTGTTCACAAGCTAACGGTTTAAGGGTTTAGGGTGTAGGGTTTAGGGTTTAGGGACTCTTTTGACATGATGTCTGGACCTTTACCGTGCACAGGCCTTAGAAGTTTAGGGTTGAGGGGTTTGGAGTTCCACGTGATCGGGCTTCACCCAAGGCCGTCTGCAGAGCTCTGTCAAAGCCCTAGGGTTCAAAGAGGCAGCACTGCGTTCCCGGCCTCGTTTGTCAGTTACACTTAGAGTGCGAGCCAAATCATACCCTGTCAGGTCATTCTCCACAGCTTTCCGCATGAAAGACGCTAACCTCTTCAAGTCTTCGACTCCTCACAAAAGCATTGGGCTTTCCGAGCCCTGAGATCAAAAAGGCTTCCCTTCTTCGTTCCTTGTAAGCGCCATGCCTCGCGGCGGAGCCTCAAGCTCTACTTCTGCCCTGAAGAGCCCTAAACCCTAAACCCTAAACCCTAAAGCGGCGGCAGCCCCGTTCAGCTTCCGCGCAATGCCCGCAGCCGCCGCTGGGAGCACAAGGGCCCCAGCAAAGAATTGCAACGTGCCCGAGACACATCCGGCTTCTGGCAGTACCATCGAAGAAGAGTGCCGGCTTTCAAGCGGACAGGCAGGCCTCAGAGCATCACAAGACATAGAAGAATCAAGAAGAAGAGTCCTTCTTTGTCCAGGCTTCCTGGGAAGGCTCTTCGAACCAGCAGAGAACCCCTGCCGGGAGCTGCCCATGATCTTTCGGAATGAGGAGTTAGGGCTTCAGGCTTAGGGGTCTTGGGGTTTCAGCCCCAAGGGCTGTCTAGCTGAGCTTACCCTAAACCCTAAACCCTAACCCTTAGAGTCTAGATTCCCTTGTAGGCCACCCGACGGCAGCAGCCTCAATGGTTCGGCAAGCACGGGAGGATGGGGTTTCCTTTGCAAGGTCCAGGCTCCAAAGCCAAGCAGGCCAAGCGCAGCTTTCTCAGGCAGAGGGGTTTAGGGCTTAGAGTTTCTAAAGGGGCTCCCAGATTTCAAGCCGATTCTGTTCTCGACCTCCCCATTGCACACGTAAGCAAAGTCCCCTGACACCTAAACCGGGCCGAGCTGGTTTGGTTGTCTCTTGGTTCTAGGGTTTAGGGTTTAGGGTTTAGGGCACACCGGCGGAGCAATGGCACGTCCATGTCCTGAGCAGATCTCTCATGCAATAAGGCCCTGACTGGGCATTGGACCACGAGTTTAGGGTTCATTTGGGCCTAGCGTCCAGGGAAGCCAATGTCAAGTTGCTCGGCTTTCCAGACTTCGGACAGGGAGGTGGTCGGCACTTCAGAGCTCTCTCTTTTGGCTGGGGGATGCTAAACCTGACACAAGCAGTATCCTCGGACGTCATGAGTCCGTCATCCAGCTCTACTGGTGACTTTTCCCGTAGGTCTCCAGTGCACTTGGCAGTCAAGGCACCCCAGCCCCGCACTTCTGTCAGGGAGTCAGAAGAACATGTTTGGGCAGGGATAGGACGGCTAGGAAGAGAAATGGGTGCCCGAACTTGCAGCATTGCGAAAGTGAAAGCTCAAATCAAAGTGCCGGGTGTCCCTTGCCCTGGGGACCAGAAAGAAGGGAACCCTATCGCCAGCCTACAGGAGCCCTTGTGCTTGCCAGCTGCTCGAGAACGGCTCTGCAAGCGTCTGGAGGCATAGGGTTTAGGGTTCAGGGCTTAGGGAATCTGCGTCTGTGGCGGCTAATGCGACTGTTCTCACCTTGTGGGCACGCAAACCCGAAGCCTCCGTCCGAGAGTCAATGGCCCAATTCCAAGGCTTCAAAGGGGCCCCTCACGGGCAACAGCAGCTTAGGGTTTAGGGTTTAGGGTTTTGGGGGTTTAGGGTTTAGGGAACAGCAGCAGCTACATCCACCCTCCAGGCTGACTTCGCGAGTTCGATTGGACCTGGCTCATCAAGGAAACATTCATCAGACCCTGCTAGGGATCTTCAGCAAAAGGGGCACCGCTCCGAGGCTACATAAGGGAGATGTTAGAGTCTCCGGGCTGAAAGCCTGGTATGAGACCATCAGCTGGGAGACTACGGGGAGGTGAGAGCCCCAGGATACCCAGAGCGGCGAGCTCCCAGCTCGCCTCTCGCAGGAGGAGATGACGCTTTTTACCTTCCGTGCTGCCTTCGGCATGGCTACGCCGGCTGCTAGACCCAAGAGAAACCTAGGAATGGACTTTGTAAGGGAACCTGAACCCTAAAAAGGGAATAAGGGCCTACTCTGGGTCCTAGGCTGAAGTAGCTGAAGCGTTGCAGGGAAAAGAGACCATCAAGAGGCCGAGCTAGTTGCTGGGAGAAATGCGGCACCAGGCTCCAAGAACCATGTGCAAACTTTGCTTGGCATCACTCCGCATCTGCGCTGCGAAAGCTCTCTGATCCTACGGCCTGGAGGCCTAGCCACCTGCGCATCGCTGTCAGGCTGCCTTCCTGCATCTGCCCTCCCTCAAGATGCAAGGCTTAGAGGCTTAGAGTTGATGTAGGGTTTAAGCAATTCCGGAGAAAGTCCTCAGCAAGAGGCAGCACTCGTCGGCCTCATCGACTGAGGCTCGTCGACGAGACAGATCGGGTTCCCAGAAACCCTAAACCCTAAACCCCCTCAACCCTAAACCCCTAAACCCTAAGCCCTAAAACCCTAAACCCTAAACTCCTAACCCCTCAACCCTAAACCCTACTAAGGGGCTGGTCGCTAGCAAGATCCTGCAGCCCATCGCAGCGCCAGAGCATGCTGTGGCCCCTTAGCCGCGACTTATCTGAGGACGAAAGGTCGTTACCAGGAGATTCCGGGAGAGACCCGGAAAGCTTTGAAGCCTGCGGAAGTCAGCCGTCCAAGGCCTGAGGTGTGGGCTGCAGGGTGTGCACGGAATTCTGACACCAAGCTCTCAAAACTAAAACTTGAACACTAAACCCTAATCCCTAAACCCATCCTCCAGAAATTATCAGCCTTCCAACCTGCTCCTGTCCTGCGAACATCGTCTCTCAAGCCGCCAGATGGGCGCAGAAGTGACGTATGAACGACGTTCCTTCTTTCAGCAAGCGGCCTGCTCAGCAGCTGAAGGTAGTGCAGGGGCCTTAATACATGCAATAGGGCTTTGGGGTATAGGAAAGTGCCTCGAGTTTTCTTTTTGCAGCTGCCCAGCTGGACATCACAGGAGCACTGTCATGGTGGCCTTTGCTGTGCATGGCTTGCTGTCTGTCGTGAAGGGGGCTTTTCGGAACGTGGAAGCCTGTGACACGCCACTCCGGCCCTCCTGAGTCAGAGAATGCCCCATGCTATTGAGCAAGATTTGCATGCACCATCCATTCGGAGAGTCCCGCAGCCAGCGTGGAAAAGGCACTTTCGAAAGAACTGTAGCTCGCTTTTGTGAGGAGTCGTCTTTTTATTGCTGATGAAACTTCTCCATCGTAGCACAAGAGACCAACCCGAGCACCCAAGTACCACTACCTATGCAATTCTTGCCCAGCTTTCGCGACTCTTTCAACTCAGCAGCGGCAAGCTGGCAAGAGCCAGCCCAACAGACTGAACATTTTGCACGACCACGCACTGCAAGGACTTGGCACATTTCTTGCAGAGCTCTGGGCGTGCTACAGCCAAGGAATGCCGCTGAAGGCGGGAAGTGGGAGAACTGAAAGGGTGAGTGAGAAACGGGTTTAAGCACGAGCCCTCCGGGACGGTTCTGAGCTTGTGAGAGGCGGGAGATGCAAAGCTCCAGCCCACAAAGCTCGAGCACGTCAGCATGGTCGAATGTAAACTACGACACATCCTCGGGAATGGTGCGCCTCATTGGCTTGCAAGCTCGACCTACTGCATCACGAGCCCGTGCATTCTCCATCCCATGACTTCTTGTTAATGTGAGTGGAAACTTGTGCTCTCCAGCAGGCATTCTGAAAAGACCTCATGCGTGCTTTGCCGATGGTTGCACCTGGCACACAGGGACGGCAGGAAGCCGCCATGGCTGGCAGCCCCCTGCAGCCTGAATATGGGAACTCCCGAGACGCCAGAGCGAAGACCTGCGGAGAAAACGCTGGCCGCGTCTGGCCGCCGTGGCGGAGTGCTGTTTCCCCTTCTTCAAGCATAGGAGGATAGGGCCTGTTGCCCCAAGCTTCGAGAGAAGCTTTATCAGGCAGCCAACCGGTTGGCCAAGATGTTGGGAGTCCCTGTTTTGGCTTAAGCCTTCTGTACCTACAAGTGCCGAGCATGGTCTGTGCAATGGGTTAGGATTTTGGAGTTCGGGCTGGTTGGCCGACGGCCGAACAGCAACTCCAGACTGATGCGACCCACCATGGGAGTTCAATGACAAGTCGAGTTGGCTTCGAACTGAGGCCTGGGACATCTCAGCGCTTCACGATCTTTCTGACGACAACATGTGAAGGAGCGAGTTTGAGATGCGTGCCGTCAAGTCAGGCACCAGTTCGTACAGCTTTGAGAAGTGACCGCAGGCTTGCGAGCACCTGCCTCGAAAACCGCAGCAGCGCGGATCCCGGGATTCGGCCGGTGAGAGCGAGGCTGTCGTGCTGGGGAGTGTCAACCTGGTGCATGCTGTGTGGCTCATGTGTCGACAGCATCTCACCTGCACGGATACAGCAGGGACACTGCATCCATCAGCCCTCTGAAAAGCGCACGTGCTCCGAGCATCGCAGCAAGGGCTGGCGAGCTAAGGGTGAGGCCATACCGCACTGATGGCAACAGGAGAACCTGGTTTTTCCCTGTTGCGGGTGGCGTTTCCCGGGTCCACTTTCGGCTGGTCAACAAACTGCGAGTGCGATGCTTCAAAGATGTAGAGGAAGCAACTTCTGCAGAGGTCTGCATGCCGCCGTCCAACCTGCATTTGCGCCCTGGACACCTGGAAGACCGCTCCTCTTCAGCTGGAGGTCTATACCAGTTTGTCTGCTATCTGACTGTTTATCTTGCTTTTACTTTGCAACCTACCACACATGGAGCCTGGCTTCACACTGCAACCACACGAACTTTGATGCAAAGGGTTCCGAAGACGCGCTTTGTTCAGGAACCCTAGCAGCCCAACACCACTTGCTATACTTTCTGTCCGTGGTGCATGGAGACCAGATTTGCCGGCCCGGCGATGCCATGTCGAAATTTTCGACATATCAGATGCCAAACCTCAGGGGGGCAAGAAGCATAGTGAAAGCTTGCGCTTACTCTCCGGTTCTTAGTAGGGAATGGGGGGAATGGATCCCTATGATGGTCCCTTAAGGTCCCCTATAGTAGTCCCAATAACCCATTCCCTCATTCCCTACGAAGAACCAGTCACCCTAAACCCTAAACCCTAAACCCCTAAACCCGAAACCCTAAACCCTAATTGTCAGCTTCTGGGCCAGGAGAAACCCTGACAGGCTCAGGACGGGGCACAAGGCGACAGCCAAAACGGAATCGGCAATGGTAAGGCAGACCTGGCTTTCCCAGAGACTCCAATGTCCCTTAATTAAGGAAGGAATATACCTTGAATCTTATTAGGGTTCCTATTATAATTTAAGGTGGTATATTCCTTAATTAAGGGATATTGGAGTCTCTGGGTTGTTAGGGTTTAGGGCTTCGCTCTGGGACTTCAGGTGCGGGCTTAGTTGTCTTCCACGGGGCTCGAGGTTCAAAGCAGGAAGTAAATATTGCGAATTTGATCTGCGACTTGGATGTAAAGACCCTCTACCACGATCAGTTGACACCATCTTGGCACCCTTTCGATTCAAAATATGCTGCTGATGGCACAAATCTTGGGACGAGAAGGAATGCAGCATAATCCAGGTGAATGTATTGGCCTTAACAAACATAGTGGGGGGTTTTGGTGCTCATAAACGCCACATTTATTCGGGGACCAAACAGGGGGTAAAGGAATCGGCCAGAGGTTCCCAAGTGTAGGGGATCCCAGGGGATCCCCGGAATGAAAGCCCTTCGCCAAACCCATGCGACGGGCCAGTTTAGGGTTTTGGGTTTGGGGATTTCACTTCGGTTTAGGGTTTAGGGTTCAGGAATGGCTACGATCTGGACGGTTTTTGGGCGGTTCATCGTTTCAAGAAGAGGCATCGAGATAGAGACCTGCCACTCCGGTCTGTCCTTGTCGGCTACTCATTCCGATAAACATTGACAGAACCTCATCCTCGTGCTTTCTGTAATCCTCTTCAGCGGCAGACTATAGATGACATCCTGAGACGACCTAGGCACATTCTCGACAAATCCCATGGACACAACCTCGCACACATGGAGGCTTCGCTGAACGTATGTGTTTAGATTAGTTTAAACCTGATTCTGAAGTGGGCAGAGCTGAGACTACGTAGTTCGACATGCCTCATACCATAAGCTGCTAATTCCAGGCGGTAAGGAGGACACTCGATAGCTCTGTAACCTGCGTGTGTTCTCCTACCCTGACCTCATGCCTGCCCAAGACCCTGCATTGAGAAGCAGGCTGATGTTTGGCCATGATTGCGGAGGCTGAGCAGGCTCTCATGAAAGACCTTAAAACTAGAAATGGCATGAACGAAGAATAGCTGCTCGCCAAATCTCACATCATGTACATACTTACCAGACATGCTTGGGGGCTTCGTTTGTTGTTAATTCAGCTGGATGGCAAGTAAAACAAACCCGCACAAACAAAAGCTTCAAAATGCTTAATCAAAAGGGACGGCGGTGTGCCAAGTGCTAGAAGCATGGACGCGAGGGACTCGGACGCACTCAGCGTAGGACCCCCGGTCTTCTCATCAACAAGGCTTACGACATTTTTCATCCGCGCTGAGCGAACTGTACAGGTTAGACTGCCGCAGGGCATTGGGAAGACATGTCCGGGGCTTTCGTGATAAGGCATCTGTTTCCTATCAGCCAAAGGCCTCTCCTCAAGATTCCGACCCTCTCCCTTTGTGGGCTGAGGGAATAGGCCACTAGGGATGTATGTAGGGTAAAGGGTAGCAGGGTTTAGGGTTGAATGTTTCGGGTTTGGGGTTTAAGGCTTCCGCAGAGACAGGCGCTCATGGTGCTTACTGCACAAACTGCTGGTTGAAGCAGCATACAGCCTGAGCTATTCTATGCTACACCATTAACTCTAAACCCTAAACCCTCAACCCTAAACTTTGAGCCCTGACCTTTAGACCTCAGACCTAACTCCACCATGAGCAGACCCTCGTTATCCCAGGTTAGGGGCCTTACTGAATGGGAGGGAGTTCTGGTGCATAGTACAACCTCATGATGTAGGTTAAAAACATCAGTGTATAACCCGAGGCCCAAAACCCATAAACCCATAAACCCACAAACCCTAAACCCTAAACCCACAAACCCTAAACCCTAAACCCTAACCCAGTGTATAGGGACTTCGGGGAGAGACTACTTCTGATTGACATGTGGGTAGTTCTCTAAATTAGGGTCCCTCTTTAGGTAGGTCCCCAAACTAGTACCGCGCTCTTATAAAAAGGACCCTAAGAGGAACCCTTATTTAGAGAACTACCCATGTTCAGACCTCCGTGCCAGCCGATGCTCAAGCTAGGCCCCCGACAATGCCCAACCCTTTGGTCCACAGAGAAATGGCACACAGGGAGAGCGCTTAAAGTCAGAGATGTACTGCTGTTGATGCTAGGAACCCTCAAGATTACCCCAAGGACCCTAAACTATGGGAATGATGGTATACTCCTTATGATGGGTAATGCAGGATTTATACCATCAACCCTAACAACCCGAGCCCAAAACCCTAAACCCTAAACCCTAAGCCCTAAAAGCCTAAAGCCCTAAACCCCTGGGGTGCCGGCTTCGGGGTTCTACCAGGAAGCTAAGCTGCTCAAACTGCTGAGATTCATGGCTCAAGCTCCCCTTCCACCCGTTTAGGGTTTTGGGGTTTTAGGGTTTAGGGTTTAGGTTTTCAGGCTTCCCTTCATAAAGGATCATGGGAGTTAGTAACTAGGGCTATTGTTAGGGTAACTAGACTTAATTTTGGCTTACAACCCCAAGTAAAGTACTTATAACCATACTTACCAAGTCCCATGATCCTCGAAGTTCATAGTGCGTAGAACCCCACAACGTCAGGGTGCGGGGGATTTTGGTGGTTGGGGAGCTCGGGCTAAAGTTCCAAACAACTACGGAATCCGGTGGGGAGCTGCTGAAAACTACAGAGTGTTTAACCATCCATTCATCACCGTTGGGCCAGGGTTCAAAACAAGAGAGTCTGAGTAGAATAACCAGTATAATAGCACGGATGAGAGCAGAGACAAAAAGGGAAATAGCATCGAAAGAATAATCGGGATGCTAGATAATGTGCGGGCGTAATGGTGACGCTCCAAACCCCCGCGTTTCGCAATGCTTTGATGCAAGGAACCGTAACCCAACAGTACTCTAAACCCTCAACCTGAACACAAAAGTGGCAAACCGCTCTCCCTGGCAGATATGAATCGACACGAAAGCTTCGCAGGTCAGAATTCGACGCAACTCCTGGCAAGGGGGCCGGCAATTTCGATTTATGCCTGGGTCTCGGGTGAAGAAAGCTTGCGTTCTTACAGTCTTGGCAACTAATAGCTAATAACTAATACTGGTGCCGCTATTCGGTTCTACTCTTGCTTAGGGCGCAAAGGGTCAGGGCGGCTCAGTGGTGGATTCTGGGCCAACTCTCCGTGTTCCTATTTGGGAGGTTCTAAGCCCTAAACCCTCAACCCCAAGCGCTAAACCCTAAACCGCTTAAGCCCTAAACCCTAAGCCCTAAACCGTTAAAGCCCTAAACCCTTAGCCCTGAACCCTCTAAGCCCTAAGCCCTCAACCCTTCTCTAGGCTTGACCCCCAAAAATAACGACTCCTTCTGACAAAGACCTGCCCCAACATAGACCCAAAATAATCGGATCCGTCTGTTAGAGTTGCATAATGCAGGGGCCTGAAAAAACAGACTAAGCAGGGGCCTCACTAACCGGAATAGGAGTTGGGGCATATCGCGATGCTTTGACATAGGGACCACAAACGGAGATCATGACTACAGTAGGTATTCCGTCTCCGAGACGTGGGACGCCCCGGCAAACGGGCAACACAAGCAACCCCAAGCCGCTAAAGAAAGACAAGCAAACTTTAAAAAAAACAGGGGCCTTAATAATTCGAACAGGGTTGTGGGAGATACTATAGTGTAACTATACTAAGGATACCCTACAACAAATTAGTATTGGTAAGTATTTAGGCCCCTACATTAGGTGTATTCGGATCCTCGAGGATCCTTTAGGCTTTGTGCTTCTGTCTGAGCTTGTTCTATGGGCGTTAGGATTAGGGGGAGCCTGGGGGATATAGACCCTCTCAATACGGTCCCCTTTAAGGGGTCTCCCTAATACTACCTAGGATTCTATTGAACGCTCAAAGGGGCGAAAAAACCCTTGGATGTGGACTCCATGGGCTGAAAAAGTGCTGAGGGAGCGAGACTGAAGGGATGTCCCTAAGCCCTAAGCCCTAAACCCTAAACCCCTAAACCCTAAACCCTAAACCCCTAAACCCCTAAACCCTAAACCCCTAAACCCTAAACCCTGAACCCTAAACCTGGCGCCGGGTGACATCCTGAGATGCTCTCTGTTGCTGGGTTCACAGGATGAAGTGAAGAGGAGAGTGTTCCCAGAGACTCCAACATCCCTCCACTAAGGGATATACCTTAAATCTTACTCGGGTTCCTATTGTAATTTAAGGTATACTCCTTGATTAAGGGATATTGGAGTCTCTGGGTTGCCCCAACTTCTACTCCACGCTGTCCGCAGCCCTGCTCATGTTGGTGATGTGAAAGATCAGAGCTGTGCTAGAACATCGTAGGGTGTGCATGCATAAGTGCAAGCGGCATGACTCCAACAGTGCATGAATCCGAGATTACCCTTTGTTCAGAGTGACGCTGGGATTGATGAGGTCGTAAAGCTGCAGGATTAAGGGTTCCCGGTAATCGCCCTCACGCTTGTAAGACATCTCAGGCTGCTGGCGACCATTCAGCTTCACCAACCATGCGTCTTCCCCGAGCTCCAACTCCAGCACGAAGGATTTCTGGGCATTCTCCATCTTCCATGGCTCCGGGATAGGGACGTCCTTCTCCTTCCCCCAACCAGTTCCTTTGAGGAAGTTGTTGATTGCGATGTACCCACCACCTCGTGGCCGTGGATTGAAGTGCAAGAGGCGAGAAGGCTCGGAGTTACCCTTCTTCGTTACCCAATTTCGGCCATCTCCCTTCCATACGTTCAGGTACCATCCCCAAACAGCAATGGGACTCTCCTTGGAGTTGAAGCCTTCAGCCTCAATTCGCAGCACATCCCCTGACTCCATCACTCCGATGTCGCTCCATGCAGAGTCAATCTCGTCGGGAAACCCTGGACCCAGCTGCGTCTTCTGCCAATCCAGTGGCAGCCTCCAGGAAGAGGGCGCAGGAGTCGTAGGTACGACGATGCTCGCCGGTGCAGCGATCGCCTCTTGTACCTCCAAGGGCTTCGATGTCTTCTCTGCCTGCGGATCGATTGACCTCTGCATCAAGGACTCCGGTCTTACTGGTGTGTCTGCGGAGCCTGGCAAGCGAACGGCCGACCAGGGTCGTGCAAACCAGTGCTCTTTGGACGTAGTGTCGAGCTGGAACAAGAACAGGACATACAGCAGTAGGCCGCTGCTGCAAAAGCACGCGAGAACATGGCTTCTCCTCACGAAACAGACTTGCCGGCGCCTCCTGCTAGCCTTGCAACAAGGCACGTCGCATCGGCAAGGCCCATGAAGCCACACGCGCAACATGCGAGTCGGACTGAAACCTGCTTGGCACTACTTTGTATTATATCTTTATCTTATTTTATACTATATTACTGTATATCATATTATATACTCTTATATACAATACCCTCTTGACTGGCCATGGCAAACATTCAGACCTGACTGGCAGCCAGGAGCAAATCAAGAGGCAGTGGTTCTTGACGCCTGCTGAATTGATTGAAGACATCCACGTATCATGCGGCTATGACGACAAGGGTGAGGGCATGACAGTCCTGAACATCAGCGAGGCTCCTCCATCGCTTTGCCTGCTGCTGGCACAGATTTGGGCTTTGGACTGAATGGCAGGTCGCGTCCTTTTTAGGGGGCGGGCGGGGGTGATAGGCAAAATCTCGTCTTGGAGGCAGAAAGAACTAGATGGTAGCCGAGGCCACGGAGATCCGACTTGTTGCAGGATGGAGGAAAACCCGGCATCCATGAAAAGCATTCTGTGAAGGAGGTGTGCACATCCCAACGAAGCCTTGTTGTTTAAACAGCGAAGAAATTCCAAAGCTTCATAAAGCCAACGATGTTGCGTTTATTGCATGAAGGATCCATCGACACCTGGCCATGAAGCAGCGGATGAGTGACGCTGGCAAGCTCTTACCGGCCACAGAGAGAGAGAGAGAGAGAGAGAGAGAACCGTAAGCAACGGTTCGTCTGACTCTCTTTAGGCGTTTGTTACGAGTATGACCTGGGTTTGGGGGGTTTCTCTTTGAGGGTTGCAGGATTTAGGGTTTGGGGAATCAAACACTTCTTTGTTCAAGGCTTTGCGGGTTGAATCCAGGAGCGAGGTTGTCGGACTTGGGATATACAGGGGCTTTAATAACTAGAATAAGGTTTTGGGGTATGTTATACTAGCATTATAATCAGGAGCCCCCCAAACTAGTATAGGTAATTTTTAAGGCCCCTACGTAAATTACGCGGATTTCTACTTGTTCCATGGTTCTCTCAGTTGCCAACTTGATGAGTAGTATGTTGCAGAGATAGCTCCACTTCGGTGCCTGGAAACACACGGCATCGCAGTTTCCGAAGCATGCCAAACGAACCAATATCCCGCATCTCAAAACTCGCAAACTCGCGAACTGTTCGAAATTGCCCGCCTGCGAGTTCCAACCTGATAGAACTCGAACAGACTCACACCTCCGGTGATTGGAACTAAGATAAAGCAAGCATTTAGGGAACAGACTGGACTGATGTGGCCGACAAGGGGACGTGCCCTATGCATGTACAGCACGGCACATATTTGTATAGAGGTTCCTCTACAAAACAAGGAAGGTTCCAAACTGCTACGACATCTCAGCGGAAATACAGTTCAAGGCCTTATCGAAATCGGAGGGCTGATTGTGAAAAAGTAGAGGGCGACAGCTACTAGTAGGTGGGATGTGCTTGTTCTCTGAGTGGGAACCTCAACCGACAACAAGACAGCTGCGCCCAGGCTCGACACCCTCAAACTGCTTTGCACCTGCCTCTCGGCGAAGCTCGCTAAGTTCACATTTATCATATGGGTGGTTGTCAAAACTATGGTCCCTTTTTGGGTACCCTGAATGTTAGGTGCCGTATTATATTAAGGACCCCAAAAAGGGACCTATTTTGGAGAACTACCCATATGTGCAGCTGAGGCGCGTGGTCAGCTTGTCAAGATGTCGTGGTCATCGCAGCTCTGCATCACAGGCCGTACATGGAACGTGTGCAACTTGCGACTGCCAAAAAGAAATGCCCGGAGCTCAAGGTTCAGAACCAAAGCAAGCAGAGCAGTCTAGATTCAATCTGGCCACTTGTGACTCAAAGCTTTCACACTCGGTGCAACTTTGGCGTCTAGCGGCTTGGGCTTCTGCCATGAGGTGAGCCAACGTCGCAGGACGACGCATGTCCTACTCTGGCAGATCTTGACGGAAGCATCTCGCGAAGAAGCAGGGAGACTGAGACGAATCGGCTCCTGAGCTGCAGCCTCTTTTGCACCATCGAAGCTTCGGACGACTGCAGCATTTTCCAGCTGCGCTGAACGATTGAACTGTACAGGTTGGACTGCTGCAAGGCATTGAGGGGCCTTGCCGCACTGTCAGCCAAAGCACTACCTTAACCCCAAAGAACCTACCGTTTTAAGGACTTATATAAAGAAACCATAATAAGGAACCCTAAGAAGGTAGGTTCTTTGGCGTCCAGGTAGTTATTGAACCGAAGCTAAGTCACCATTGCGACGAAGCCGTGCGCCCTCAACCTCGAACCCGAATTTTTGGAACTCCAAGCCCCTGAGGTCGAAAATAAAGGCCCAAGAGAGTTGAGCCGGTGTTCGGTTAGGGCCGATTGGGGTTTAGGGCTTAGGGTTTAGGGTGTAGGGTTTAGGGTTGAGGGTTGTTCGATAAGGGTTTAGGGCTTAGGGCACTGGTTGGAACTGCATTTCATTGGTTCTGCACCCCTGAACCGTCACAAACCGCAAACCCTGAGCCATAAACCCGAAACCCGAAACCCTAAACCCCATAGTCTTTCATCACTCCGAACCTCAACCTCGCACCCAACCCTCCACCCTACCTCGACAAGGTTTGTTTAGGGCTTAGAGTTTAGGGTTTTAAGCTTCAGGGTTTAGGGTTTACCGATTTTTGTTTGTAGCGCAATCCCTCTCATATCTGATTTTGCTGAGACGAAGGCCTGATAGTGCCGAACCCGAAGGTCAACAGATAAATGGCACACAGGGAGAACGCTGGTAGGCCGGATATAGGGGCCTTAAATACTTCGAATAGGCTAAATAGGGTTTTGGACTATATTCTACTACAGTTATAAGAAGGAACCCTACGGAATAATGTTGGTAATTGTTTAGGGTTGCCCCGAGCCAGGCTTCGGGCTCAGAGCTTCGAGCGAGAATGGATTTTGGATATCGTAAGCTTTGGCTCTCATGGCCGAGTTTCATGCAGGGTTTGAAGGGGGGTTAGGGGTTTAGGGCTTAGGGTTTAGGGTTTAGGGGGTCGGCGGGACCCGAAGTCTTGGATCCTAACTCATGCAGTTTGCAACTACGTAGCCCAGGGGACTCGTAACTCTGGCTGGCAGAGACGAAAACGTCGCTAGTCAGAATTCGGCGCATCTCCTTTCAAGGCTGGCGGCAACTTCGCGAACGATTTTGCGGTCTTAGGGTTTGAGGCTGCAGGGGGGTTTAGATTCACAGGCTAGTTGCAGGTCTACTACTCAACACTGGCTCGTCTTACCACTGTTAACCCTCTGTAGTGTTGTCTTGGTTGTTGTTGGTGTTGTTGTTGTTGGTGGTGGCGTTGGCGTTGGCGTTGGCGTTGGCGTTGGCGTTGGCGTTGGCGTTGGCGTTGGCGTTGTTGTTGTTGTTGCTGTTGTTGCTGTTGTTGTCGTTTTTGTT
>CAJNJA010056142.1:0-24481 GCA_905231915.1 Symbiodinium necroappetens | reverse complement strand
ATATAATATAATATAATATAATACATGTGTACACACACAATACATTCTAGGTACACAAATACGCTTCTTCACAGTGATCATATTTCCCCCGAAAGCATCTATACGTGCACGTGTGACAGGAACAATCCTCTGGCGAATGAATGCAATATACAATGGATCGCACTGAGATTTGCAGCTATCACCAACTATATATCAAGCAACCTGCATCAAGTTCTTTATATTTTACACCGCAGAGGCCACTCTCATGTCTGTGACTTTATGACTTTATGCACCATGGATGCTACATTACATCTCAACATCTCCGACACACCGTTTTCACCGTCCTTTCAACGGAACTCGCAAGGACATAGACTGGTGATGGAAGGTCACAGTGCGTGTTGTGGTGGTGCATTCTCTTAGCTGCCCTTCTGCTGGATGATTGATCTAAGGGACCACTGCTGCACAGCGCAAGTTGTGCCGGAACGTCTTCCGCGGGCGTGCCGCTTCGCACGTTCTCATGTATTGGAGTAGCTCGGCAGTGAACATGCTTTGGGAGGGTAGCACAGCCTGTACACGAGAGACACACAAAGAGACTGCAAAAAACCCTGGATAAAGGATTATGTAATCCATGAACTGTGGTATGATCCTCCATCTGGGAACCGTTTCTTAGAGATCTTGTCTCTCGATAGGCTGCACTGGACCCTATCATATGTACCCCTGAACCAACTCTGGGAGTTTCCAGTCCCTGCCACGTCGTCCTAGCATCCATGCCGACAGAGAAGTAGTTGGTGAAGTATCCAACGTACTCCTTGGATGCTCTGACCACGGCGGTCGCGGGAAGATGCAAGATCTGCTCAAACACTAAGCAAGAGTCAATAGCCCATGTAGCCCATGAAACACGTTCGAACACAAATGCGGGCCGAACACAGGGACAATGAGGTGTGCGGTGTCTTTGACTAAAGGTCCCTGCGGTCCCTGCACCTCGAACGAGTCAAGGTGTTAGGCAGCCAAGCTGTGCCCCGACCCCCTGAACCCCATTCACTGTTTCCAGCACGCAGACCAGCCCCACAGCATCCCACTGAACTCAAAGCCAAAGGACAGACCTGTGCTCCTCCTTCGGCCGCAGTGAAGGTGGCAGCATGCTCTGGGGTCGCAGAGTCAACTTCCTTCAGCGCAAGATATGATGCTCGCGTTCAAGCATAGTATTATGGTACCGGAAATCAGACTTGCTTTTCTTTAGCGACTTTAGCGCTCTGACTGCCATAGAAAAGAAACACAGCATCACAGAGTCAGACTGTAGCATTGTCTGGATTCAGGAAAATAATAGGGCCTGCTTAGATATGGCCCTGCAATTCTCAACGGTTCGACTATGTTCGAGCTGAACCTGACATGCTTGCAATCGAAACCGTTCTATGCCCAGCACCAACGTCATTCAAACATTTATCAAATCCTGGCACACGCACAGACCCCTACCGGCTCGCAACCCTCGCACCCGAAGTCACAGATTCGGAACTCTTCGACAAGGGCATGGTGCCACTGATCCAGAAGCACAATCTCCGCATGAATGGTCCGCATGATATAGCTCTCCTCCCAGAATCGGATTTTGGGCTTGTTACAGTATGTAGACGTCAATGGTACAAGTGATATCGTGGCTGCATCCATATCACGCGGGCACCATGACACTATCGAAACCGAAATAAGGTTGTAAAGCGGAGAACCACGCTTGTCCGGCTGGGTGAACAACAACTTCATAACGTATAACCACCAATCTTGGAGCCATTAACGAGCAATCAAACAAAAACTGCAAACCACCAAACAAAGAAGTCCATGACAAGCCCGAAAACCTCGTTGAGAAGCACCAATCCCACACCTCCGAATCAAAGCCAGCCTGAAGCCAAGTACACCGTACACCAGAAACAAAACTTCGCAGGGATTCGCGAAACCTCCAGACCAAGACCTCACCCTAATTGAATGATTGGGCTTTCCGTTGCAACAGTATCAATCGGCTCTCTGCTCCAATCCTACTTACGACTTAACCCCCACCCCCCCCTCACCAGAGGTACCCTGGCGGATGTGCGCATCCTTGCATGGATCACCTACTCCCATAGACCCTGCCCCCCCAACAAGCAAACATCGGACCCGAACCTCAAACCCAAGAGCAACACCTGACGCCTGAGCCCCTTGTTGCATTCAGCGACTGAACCAGGACCTAAATCTTGAAATGACTCCTGAACTAACTCCGAACCCGAAGCTCTCTTAAAGCTAAAGCCCCCGGAGATTTCGCTCCAGCTGGCTCAGCTCCGACAGCGCTGGGCCCCAGCCCAGGGATCGCGCCAGATCGTTGCCCGTTCCCATGGGGATGATCCCTGAGGTTGGTGTCAGGTTTGGGGGTCGACATAGCAAGCTTTCGGATAGAATGAGACCGGGCTTTTTCCAGGCTTCGCAGGACTTCTGTTTTGGGCTTTGGTGGCAAGGTCTAGTGAAAAAGGCTCGCTCCCTTGTTTCGATGCTCATGCTTTCTCTCTCCCTCTACTCTGGTGGCGTCGGGGGCGCTGGAGGTTGATAAAGGCCATGTGGCCATGTGATGCTCGTCTGCTTTCGTTTGGCCAGGTTCCTGCAAGCTAGGTTTCCTGTCTGTCATGCTTGACGCTGGGGAAGCTTAAGGTCCATCTTCGAGCTATGGTCCTTCCACGCGAGAGTGCAGTTCGGTACATTCACGGAGGAGGTGTATAGGTTGCTGGGCTCTGCAAGTTGTCCGAAGAGTTGCTGATCAAACCTTCTGGCTCGCCGCAACCCGACTGCACTGACCTCACAAGTCAGATTACTTGCACGTCACCATCTCAATCCAATAGAAGACTGAATGCTTTCCGACCCTGACGAAATTCACCACCCTCACCTTAGACAGTCTGCCACAATTCAGTAGGCAACTTGAAGCTGAAGGCCCCTTGTGCCTGAACCCGCCAGCCCTCCGCGCAGACACCCCTTCCTAAACCCTATAAACCCTAAACCCCTAAACCCTAAACCCCTAAACCCTAAACCCCTAAACCCTAAACCCCTAAACCCCTAAACCCTAAACCCCTTCTTCCAGCAAAGAGGCCGACAGGAGGCCTGGGTCTGCCGAAAAAGGGAGCTTCGAGCTTCCAGCGAAGCAACCCCCCCAAAGCTACTTATATTATATTTTATGATATATTATATTACAATATATTATATTATGTTATATTGTATTATGTTATATTATATTATTACAATCTGAAAACAGTGGGGAAAGGGCTTCCTCGAGCTATCTCAAGACTGTCTCATCTCCTCGACCAAGCGAATGTTGGACCTTGCTCGCCACTCATCCGCAAGCAAATGTCCAATTGCAAAAGAAAGTCCTTAAACCAACCGCAAATACCAAACACACCTGGAACCTGACCCTAAACCCGGAATCGAATCCCGTAGCCATGCAGGTGACGAGAACTCATAGGCTGAGGTGCGTCCCATCTTCGAACATCGCTCGGCGAGCTTGGAGCTCTGACCTTTCTGCATGACCGGGGCCTTTTTCTTCGTGATTTTGGGTACTGTAGGGCTCTTGGCTTTTGGGTTGTCGGGTTGAAGGTTCTCAAATTTAAGGTTGCGGGAGTCTCGAACCGTGATTTTCAGGGTTTGGAGTTTAGGAAGATCAGCAACTTCTGCGGTTACACACGAAGCAAGGGGACAACCCGTAGGGATGAACAGCTGAGCATGGTCTTCGTCTTTGTTCTGCAGATAACAACCAAACTTAGGGAACATCATCTGTTCAAACGCCACACAGACTGATCAAGTGTGCTGAAAAGACTAACTAGCTGGCTGCGTCAACCAAGCGCAAAACCCTAAACACCACAAGACCAATAACAAAAAAGCAATGGACCTAGTACCTGCAACAGCAAACATCCCCAACACCCAATCCACGTGTGCTCCATGAGCTTCGACTCCGTATAGCGTTTGGGGTGTAGGCTCGCGCCTCCACGATCTTTCCTGAATCCTGATCTACCGGTGGCGGGTGAAGGCGACCCAAGTTCTGGGTCTCAAGGTTTCGAGGAAGCATACCATCATGATCATCCTTGTGCTGTCGCAGGTACTTTTAGCAGTCAATACTTTTAATTGGTCTTGGATGCATAAAACTATATAGTTAACCCCGAAACTGTCATCTGCTGTGCTCTCAATCTGCTGCCAAGGCGGCAAGACCCAGGTGACTGTCCCGTCTCCGCCGCCTTAGCCGTCCGAGCGGAATCTGGGTCTGTTGAAACGCCCTGGCTTCTTCAGCAACCCCGTGAACACTGTACACATACTGACATACTGGCATCCTCGCTCAGACTCTTCAGTTTTGGAAGGAAGCCCACCATAAAATTCCAGATTTAAAGTCAGCTGTCGGTACACACTTTCTGCAAGCAGGCAGTCTGCAGCGTTTCATGCAAAACCGAGGCCGTTCACTGAGGCTTCGGACGGCAACATTCGGGAATCCACCTACGAAGTGTGCTCAACTGCCGTCAACGACTCTAATAGGATTGCCACAAACTTACGGAAAATCTCGGTCACTCACAGTTCACACAAGCGCACGAGGATGCGCGCAGTGGCAGACCCTCACAGTCTCATCAGGCGTTGCTGAAGGTGGACGTTAACACAAGCTCGATGTGCCAACTTAAACTGGCTCCAATGACCAATGGAACCAAAGCTGCAAGAATCGCAAGAATCCACCACTAACCCAGGCCCATGCATGCCCCTTGACACTTCCTGGACCAGAACGTTTGCGTCATAACTAAGGATTTAGTTTCGGGACTTGGGTTCAGACTCTTTTTCTGTTCAATCCAAGAAAGGACCAAGCTGGCAGCAGGTGCCCAAACCATGCAAGCACAACTCCTGCTTCCGAGATGCATGCCAGCACATAGACGTTCTGATCTGTCTTCTGCTTCGAAGCGGCCAGGTCTTGGTTTGGCAGAACAGACAGAACACCAGCAGAGAAAACCGCACAACAAGAAACATTAATCACAGAATTTGCTCCCGACCTCGAAAGGTGGCTTTTGAAAGACGACTGACCCCCGACTTGACTCACAGGAGTGGCGTGCAAAAAAATTATCCACTGTTCAACCAGCCAAAGTGAAGCAGTAGTGCAAAGCCTTCATCACCACGAGTGAGCACCCCCCGCCCCCCAAAGCTCTAAACTTCTGAACCAAGATTCTCATGCCCCGCTCCAAGTCATCCGGTAAGACGCAAACACAGCCTGGGCAAAGGAGAATGGAGCCTGTCAAGAGGTTGCACATGGCGTAATTAGGTTTCTGTTTATGAGCAGATGCCACTGTCAGACTTGGTGAATATAGCGAGAATTCACACTAGCCACCTTGTTGTACGGCTCTGGAGGTTAGGGCCTGCATTGCGACACAGTCCTTATCGGTCCTGTTTCCGGTGCTGCATACTTTCACTTATCTCTCGGAGCCATTCTCGAAGGCACAAATAACTACAGTAACATGTCTTGTGCAACGGCCCACGAGAAGGCTGAAGCGAACACTCGCCAGCGCAAGGGTCAGGGCTAATTCCTTATCCCGATCCGTGGTGTCGGTGCTCACATCCATGTATGGTCTGGCTTTTTCCTCTTCCCGCTTCAACAGATTAAGCCCAACTGATATGTGCTTCCATGCAACCGTGCTGGTCGAGGAGGCTGGAAAAGGCATCATGCAGCAAAGCGCTCTTCTGGTCTCCAGAGCCCTTATTCACGAAGGCGATGATGTACCTTCCTGGTGGGTTTGGTTTACGCGTTTTACGGAGGCTTGCTTTTCCGGGACTGATGCAGCTACAAATTACGGTCATGAAGGACGAAAGAAGATCTGCAGGAATCCGATCTGGAGGACAGTTGCACTCGGGTGAGTTCGGAGCGATAGTCTGGGTTTGCAGAAGGTTTGAACCACTTGGGTTTTTATCTGCTCCTCCTCCTCCCCACTACCACTAACCACCAACACGACGACAACGACTACTACAACTATACTACGACTACGATGACGACGGCGACGACGACTACTGATACGGGTGCTATGACCACATATCTCCAAAGGCAAAGGAAGTAGTCATTGCAAGCACCAAGCTGAACTCAAGCGCAAGTCCTCATGGCCTCAAACATCCGATCTATGGGGGAGAACCCCCTGAAGACACGAAGATTTCGTAAACCTCTGATGTGCGCAAAGTCAGAAAAAAATAACACTTTTGGAGGTAAGTCCCGGCCTAGCAGCAGGACGATCCAACCATACCCCACAATGAACCTAAATCCTGAGACATCCGGTCAGTCAAGTCTGAAGAAATGGCAGCTTGAAGCCTGGAAACATGAAGCACTAAACCAAACGAACAACTCTCGTCCAAAGCATGAGTTGTCCATACCTGCCTGGTCTAAACAACCCTAAGCAAAGTTCTTAACATGATGCTAAGCCCCAGGCCTTATAAGTCTTTTATAAGCCTAACCATAATAAAGCCTAAAGCCCCAGCGGTCCTGAGTGCATCAGCGCCCTTGTGGTATTTTCCCTCTCCGGCTGCGCACAGCGCCGGGTCGTCGCCTCAAGCTGCAGAATCCTCAATATAACATGCTGTATTCGCACATATCATACTATATAATGCTATGATATGTCTGGACTGTCTAGAACACTCTATCGTCAGTACAATCAATTTCAAGATATAAAGGTAAATTAGACATGTCGTGTTCGGAAAAATGGTTTGGTCCCATGTTTTTGAACGAGTCGTACTCTCTGTGACGCCGGGGATGTCAGAGCTTCAGGGGTCTTGCAGGTATGGGACGTGGTGATTTTATGGATGGCCATGGGCGGCAATGATTAAGACCTTACACTTTTTCAGTGTCGGGGGCGAAGCTTGGGCTCAGCTGTACTCCGTGTTGTAGAGGTTTCAGCGCCAAAACCCTTGACGAAGGCCTTGGTCAAGCGACGGTTCGGCTTTCATAAGTAAAGTGCACTGCCGAAGTGACTAGTCTGGAGTGCTACAAAGGCTAGGCTCGGCGCTGTCTCACGGGACTATACGGACAAGGATTTACTGTACACCTGCACCACCCCAGTCCGAAAGCCGAAGGCTCACTTCTCCAATGTCAAAAGCCATAGACCAACCCTGCAGTCAAAGCCAAAGGCCTTCAACCAAAACCCGTCACCTTCAACCTCGACCCCCCTGCACCGCTGCAAAACACTATGCAAAAGCAAGCAAGAGTGTGAGTCGGTGAGAGTGAGGCCCGGAACTTAGATCACAAATCCTGCAACTATCTCTTCCCAGCTTCAATTCCGGCATAATCATCTTCGCCGGCATATTCCTGAGGTGCTGTCGGGTAGAGCTTGAGGCGGCCTTGGGGTTCAGCTACTGCTTCTGGCTCTTCATACTTTAACGGCCCAGGGTTTTCGGGTTACGGTTTCAGGGTGTTTGGGGGGGGAAGGGCCTGGAGCAAACATAAACACCTTGCAGCCCATCACGGACCTGAAGCCTTGGGCCGCAACTCAAACATTAACGGCCTGCAGCTCATTTTGATCCGTTCCTGTAAGCGCACAGCTGCACCGTCGAGTCTGAGATCTTGAAATCCTAAGCCCAGAATCCGCAAAGCCGATTGACCTTAATTACCAGATCCTCCTTGCTTGACCAGGTTCAAGGGGGTGGGTGCAGGGATTAGTTAAGGTAGCTGCGGCTTCTTGGGGGATCTCGCATATTTCGGGATTATTGCTTGCATGCGACTTGAAACATCTTGCAAAGTTTGGCGGCTAGGTTTCAACAAGTCAGGTTGAAGTTGAAGGAAAGGCTGACAAAATCTGAAAGTCTCTCGCTCTTTTGCCCGGCCACCGTGACGACAATGTCTTTGGGCTGGGAGCAGTGCATCACCTGTGGATGCCCCCATCCCCGACGTGGGGCTGCCGGAACCCGAAATTCAGGCCTAAGGCGGAATGCTTGGAGGTCCAGGCCACCGGGGCATGGGATAGAATGCTCCAGATACAGGTACTGCAGCCTTGGAAGTCTCAGGTCTGCCGAGTGCACTACATAAGGATGTCATACTGCACCTACCAGGTACCAAACCGTACAATGTAAGCCAGAGAACATGCAACAATTGTAATCTGCAGTGCTTTCCCTGCCTATCAGCGCCTGTTGCCCAAGGCCCTACATCCCAAGAAAGGCTTTGAAGATGTGAGTGCCGGGCTCCAGTCGATTTCGGGACTGGAATTTTTTCTGCTGCGAACGCTCACCCATTAAGTCTATCTTTAAGTTCCTTAGGGAAAGCCTTCAGTCGGTCAACCATGGCTCGGATTTGTGCAAGAACGCTTTCAGCTATCAGCGACGCCCTGTTCGAAGAAGAGCCGCAGGACCTGCAAACCACCGGACTCCCTGGAAGTTTTGTTGAGCCCAGGCACCATTCTCAGCAGCAGGAGCAGCAGGATGCCCTGAGTAGAATGCAAGGTCCTTACTAATTGGAGTAGGCTCCTTGGTATAGTAAACAACCCTATGGAATGGTATTGCCAATTATTCCGGCTCCTAAAATACTATTTGCTTTCACACCTTTTGTTTGCCTGCGCCTGGCTACAACTGTGTACACACTGCGGGTTATATCACAACCATTCGCATTCCGCATCAGCAAAATTTGTTCCACGCAACTTCCGGCCACCGAGAAAATCTAAACTGGGACACATGGAGCCATTGTAAACCGAACACAAAGAAATTTGACCATCCATCTTGACTTAGCTGAACTGACGAACAAACTCCGAGACTTCCCTAGTTCCCCAGTAAGATACCCGTAGAAGTAAGGTCCTGTTCCCGTTCTTGAGCTTCTACTTCGGAGACCCCAAACGCAGAAATGGCGTGATCAGGCTACCACGTGGGGGACCGTAAAACCCAAACCCTATAAGCCCTGTAAACCCCCGGCAAACCCCAACCGACCAGCTCCAAGCCACCATCAAGAACCAAATCACTCGCTCGTCCTCGTGGAGTCGCGCCAACCTAAACGGCTAGTCGCTTCAGGGTTTAGGTGGGTTTAAATCGGTTTAAAGTTTTCGACTCGCACGCTCGCACGAGCAGGCACGGCTTCAAGACAACCCAACACAGAAAACGACAATGCTGCTATTCAGCCACTACGTGCCACGGCAAACCACAAGACCAACCAGGTTACAACAGGACCCCCTAAAAGTGAGTACCGAAGATCCCTCGCACGTGACCAGGGGCTCAAGCCGTATAGTCCTCGCAACAGCACCAACCATAAAACCCAACAGTCACAAGTCAAAGGTTACAAAACCAAAGCTTCAAAGAGTTACGGCAAGACCCCGTCAGCTCTACGTCAGAACCAAAGCTAACCTCATCTAGGTCTCCACGAAAAGCCTGAGCAAAGCGGCTCTCAGTACAGGACGAGGTTGCATCGAATTTCAACAGAAGAGTTCCCCAGGCACGCGTATGTACGTATGTATGTATATATATATATATCTATATATATATATATGCGTGTGTGTGTGTGTGTGTGTGTGTTTTGTTTGTTTGTTTGGTTGGTTGGGTTTGGTTTCGTTTGTTTGGTTGGTTGTTTGCTTTGTTTGCTTTGTTTGGTTTGTTTGGTTGGTTTGGTTTGGTTTGTTTGGTTTGTTTGGTTTGTTTGTTTGTTTGTTTGCCTGTTTGTTTGGTTGGTTGTGTTGTTTGTTTGATTGCTTGTTTGCTTGTTTGCTTGTTTGCTTTGTTTGTTTGGTTTGGTTTGGTTTGGTTTGTTTACTTGTTCGTTTGTTTGTGTGTTTGTTTGTCTGTTTGTGTGTTTGTTTGAGTGTGTGTGTGTGTGTGCGTGTGCGTGGGTGTGTGTGTGTGTGTGCGCGCCCATGCATGTGTACGTATATGTATGTATGTGTATATGTATGTATACTATACATATGCATACCTGTATGTGTATGTGTGTATGTGTGCACATATGCAAGCATACATGTATATAGTGCAGGTACGACACACGCACGCACGCAAGGTAGGCAGGTGGGCAGGCAGGCAGGCCGGCGGCAGCTGTCTGGAACTAGGCATGCGCATGTAAGGCTGTCGGCTACGTTGATGAGTGTGCGCGCGCGGCAGGTCCACCAAAAGCCTGCGCTCGAACAGCTACATCAGTCCAGCAACAAGGATCTGTTCTCCTGCTCCACGTCTTCCTCGTGGTCCGGTCCTGCTCCGCAGTAAAGGAAAGCGGATAAAATGGACATCACGCCCAAACTGATTGGGAAAATGCTAGCCTTGGTACTTCATGACCTCAGCTCTTGATTTCGTATGACGGCTTTCGCCTGCAAGACTCGAAGGGTGTGTTCATTGGCAGTGTGTTCCGGGACGCCCTCACCTCACAGGTCGCTCTTGGATGTCTTATTCACAGAGTCTCACCACTTGTCACAGGCGTAACATCAACCTCACCGGCCTGCTTGCGATCCGTTATGTGCCAGCAGCTGCAGTGGCGGCATCCCCTTGGAGCAGCCTGAGGCCAAGGTCACAAGGCGCAAGACCCCGTGAGCGATAACTAACATGCACAGACAAGTAAAATCGACTAAAAGAACAGTGAACGTAGAAACAGTACCACTACTTGCTACTCGTAATAAAGAATTTCACGGTAGCTGTAGCAACCTTCCCCGAAAGTAGCAGAACATTTACTAAGTAACGATATGTGTTGCAAGTCTTTGTAGGTTGCATGTTGAACAATAAACATGTGACTGCAAGGATGCGGCAGTACATTTCAAAGGAGTCGGAACTGAATCCACGAGATAATCCCTTCGAGGCTTCTTTCAGCATGCTTCACGCCTGTACATTTTCTTAGCGAAATGCTTCGCAGTCCCGTCACAGGCCTTGAGACTCTAGCATGGCCAATTCAAGCTGAAGGCTAAGAGAAGGGGTTGAAAGTGGCTCGCTTTCGGGCTTTTCATAACTAAGGCTGCTTAGCAGTGCTAGCCAAAGCGGGCGGTGTAGCGAGTTCGACTGTTCGGGGTTAGGAGTGCATACACCCGGTGGCTGTGTAAACACCCGATGCCGATGCTCACAAGTTTACCGCATTGCCACAAACCCGATGTTCGGTGCATCACCGAATGCCATGAAGCCCCTCTACACCGGAAGAGACTTCTCAACTTAGCAATGCGCCTCCCGCTCAGCGATTTCAGCATCGGCAAATCCTTTCACTATCCTGACTCTGAAACTGGCTGCTATAGTGATGATTTGTACCACAGAGCATTATGCACATGAGATACCCAAGCATTCTAACTTCGACTACAAAAGTATTCTTTTGGATAATGCCAGCTACCGCCATACAGCTTAAAGCTCAAAATATGAGCTTTAAACTGAACACTTAATTTTCAGCCTGAAGCCCAGGCTCTTGTTTGAAGTCTGGCGGCACTTGGGATAGACTCCCCGGGGGTCGGGGCAGCAAAGGTCGCTTGTGTCCTCGCAGGCCTTGGCGAGGGTATATATCCAGGTTGGGGATTTCCTTTTAAGGGCGTGCTTCTAACCGGATCACCCCTGTGTGCTTGTGGGGTTGGCATTGGAGCTTAAGACGTTTTCGGAAACTCTCAAAGCAGGCAGTGCAGGTTTCGGGCTGTAGTCGACATGTAGGATCCCACACATCAAGCTCGAAACTCAAAAACCCCCAAGTCTGCCCCAATAAGTTGCTGTGGGTCTCTGAAATCCGTCCACCACTCAGCTGAGGGCCTAGGATTGGTCTAGTAATTAGGGTGGCCTAGCATGCTAGGTGGCTTCAGGCTTTGGGTTAACCAGAACCCAGAAGAACACCTGAACCCAAAAAACACGACAGCCAATCGATGCCTAAAACCCACAAGCCCAGCAATGGACTCGCCGGGCGTCTCCGTGAAAGAAGCAGCCCTCGCCGGGCAGAGTGCGATGGTAACAGCGCCCAGCTGATCGAAACCCATCCGCTGACCACCTGTGCTCAGAAAGTACAACAACCAATAGGGTTTCGGACTGTATGGTTTTCGTCACGCTTTCGACTTCCACCTGTTCTTTTCTTACTATAGTTACTACAGTTCTTGTCCATCGTCGCTTTGAGCCGAGGTCTTATCATCCTGAGTCCCAGGTCCTAATCAGTATCCTAATCAACCCCTAGATACTGTGCGCGGCAGGCTTGGCTCATTGACGGTCAGTGTTGGATTCAGCCTTCTCAACGTTTAACAGCCCACCGCTCAACAACACTACCTTTAAAACCCCGAAGGCCTCAAAGCCTCCGGTATCCTTTTTCTCAGCAGGGGCTGCAATGCGCTGGTATCCAAAACCCTATAAACCCTATATACACCTTAAGTTTAAGAGCTCCAGATCCGTCAACCCTAAGCAAGCCTTCGTTGCAGCTGTTCCTAAACGGAGGACCTGGGATTGCTGGCGCTGACTCTCCACGACCCAAACCCCACCCCATCCACACGGAACCACAGATGCTCACGAGCTCCCCACCCCACCCCCCCCCCTCCCCTCCGCCCTCCCTTATGCAGTGCTGTGGCCCCTGGGTTTCAGTCTATCCGACACCACAGGCCCCAACAGTTTGAAGGCTCACTGCGATACCCCAACAGCTCCCAGACTCACACTTAAAACCAACACAACACACACACACACAACTTCCCCTGTCTGTGTGACTGACGGTTATCATTGTTAATACCTCATCGACGGTCGATGTCGAAAAACCACAACTGTCACGAGGATTCCCACTCAAAGACCCCTCAGCCCTGTGACGGTTGCCACTTTTGAGACATCATGGCACGGAAACAACACCTACGTGCCGTCGACGCCCTACTACTGCAGTACACCACTCCAGTCTATCCGCCCGTCATATTCCGCCAAAGAACCTGACATTCCCCAGTCCTGGTACGGCCAGCGGTGTGCACAACCTCAGCAACAGAACGAGTGCGAGTGCTCCTATGCCTTTAATTCTGGAGTTGGGGGGAGAGCGCAAGAGCAGGGCTTTCAGAAGTTTAGCATTGCCACAGATTCAATCTAAAGGGCGGGTGTTTCTGCACGTCGGAGTCGGAAAGTGGGAGCAAAGTACTTTTCCCCGTTAAGCCCTCCAGTCATCTCGAACCTGCCAACCTGTATTAACTCTAGACTCTAGTCCGTACATGTCCTGGAGGGCCCCCCCCTGTTTCTGAAAAACTCAACTACCCACAGCCCTAAAGCCTACACCCAAAAACCTTTGTATGACCCCGAAGCCCCAGACCATAAACACCCAAACGCCTCAACCACTCAGGCAACAAAAACATCAGTCAGTGTGGACTAAAACTTTTGCGGGGTTGGAGTAGAGTGCAAGAGAACTTACTCGGCAGCACAATGGTCAGGGCAGATCAAGAGGAGCGCTCAAGTTAATCCTAAGTTGACCGGGTTTTCCACAAGAAGCCGTCTATAAGTCTATAAGCGTATAGAACTCTGCCAAGAATCTCTCTGACCACTCTCGGAAATCCCGGAACCTACCCCAAAAGCCGGCACCCTTCGTCAGCCCTCATCATGCAGCCTCTTTGACGATGCACTCGCATACTCTCCGCCAGGCTGCCATCCGCCGACCGGCAACTTTGAAAGCTGGAAGGCTGTGCAGTTTGCAAGTCTGCAGCCTGGAAGGACAATGCGGCTTATGCGCTCGGTTTCTGGGGTTTGGGCTTCAAGTCTGAATATCTTTCTACTGCATCCTATGTAGCTACCTATCGGTCTATCGCAGTATCTATCGGTCTATCTATCTGCCAATCCATCTATCTATCTGTGTGCAACCTACTGACATATCGACCTATCTCGATCCCTGTCTATCCGTCAATCTTTCTTTCTATCGATCGACCTATCTATCGACCCATCGATCTATTCATCTGGTCAGCTAGCCCTCTACCTATATTATCTCATCTTGTCTCGTCTTGTCTATTGATCTGTCTACCTGTCGCTCTACCTATAGCTGCCCAGCTGTCCTTCCATCAATCGATCTATCTATCTGCTTGCTTACCAAACATCGCCGACGTCTACCGTTCTGTACTTGTATATCTCTCTGTGGCGGATTTAGGGTTTTGGGAGGATGCGGTCTTCGAGCGCAAAGGACTCGATGATTACTCGTATATTGCCTCCGGACCTGCGGGGGCCTCAGCAGTCTTAAAGGTGCTCGTTTCGACTCTCACACTCGCACTCGAAAGGCCAGGCTGATCATAGTTGAGGTTTTAGGTGACCGGGAGCTTACATATGACAGGCAAGTGGACATACCGTCAGGCGTACACTGGAATATCATGTAAGGTCCTACTGTTGGAGTTTAGAACGGGAGGATTCTGAAAACAACTTTGCCCGACTGGCTAAAGGTACATGAAGCCCTTCAGGCCTAAAGCCGGGCCCTGACAGAAGTGTCCCGTAATGACTCTAACTAAATAGGGGGTGTGAAGCTTCGTTATAATGTTTGAAGTGCAAGTATTCAAACAACAACCGGGTATTGGGCTTGTGTCCCAGTAGCGTGCATAGCAGTCTGCCGAGTCTGCCAGCCGGCGCACTGACCCAGGTCGCAGCTGCAGGCCTTGTTAGCTTAGGTTGGGAGTTTAGGATTTTTGTTTGAACGATCCCGGTGGTTTCGACTCACACACTCGCAAAGAAGGCATGGCAGGGTTTTGAAGTTTAGACCTATAGGATCATGCTCTCACGGTTTCCAGGGGTGAGACTGCAGACTTGGTTCGAGGATCATGGTGACATAAACAACTGTCGGTTGTCACCAGGCAGACCTACACACAAGCGCCCAGTGACACATGACTGGTCATACTGCTAGCAAATACAAGGAGAAAGTTGCATGCAGCGAGGCTTTACTTCGTCATTGTTGCGTCGTGAGTTAATGCATCGTCGTCCAGCCCTCAATCCAAAATCCTAAACAGCAAACCCTAGATGCCAGCTAACCTTTGCTCATTCCTTCTCATACTATCTTTAAAACCTGCATATGCCATACATCTAAACTCAAATATTTGTGTACACATATGTATATGATACATGCATGCATGCATGCTGCCTGATATGACCCCAAACATCGCCAAGCGACGCCGACCCCGGTGCTGCGCCACGCAGCGGCCCGGGGCGCTTCGCAGCCAGGAGTGCAGGGAGGTGCAACCACCATCGAGGCCTGGGATGAAATTGGAGGGGCATAAGTCCTTTGCAAGGTGCCTTAGAGGGTTCTTGACAGATTAATCTGGCTGCCTAGGGTTTACTAGGAGTTTTTGCAGGGGCCTTATTAGTTCGACATGTTCAACCCGGGTTCCAGAGTTTTAATTCGTAATACATACACACACATCCATGCATTGCATGCATACATTTATGTACATGAGGGGTGGTTATTTATTACTTCGGACTGATAAGAGCTTGGGGTCTGAGACCTGCGTGATTCTTACGGATTGTAGGGTCTGGGGGCTGGGGTGTTTTGAAGGTGGCAAGTTTTCCTAGTCTCTGATGTACAATCGAGGGACCTGTGGAGGGGACGGGCAAGAAACACAACTCCCTTGCTTCGGTTCGTCCTGGCCTGAGCTTAACAGGCCGCAGGGGCAAAGCGTTCTAGCTTGATGATTCTCGCTAAAGGACATGTTCGCATGCAACAAAGGGTTCTGGAACTCACTGTCACCAGCCTCCAGACTTTCAGGCTACATATGGGTTGACTGCAGTTGGATAAAACTGGCACAAACCCTCGGCCCTTCAACCTGAACTTCAGCAAGGCGGCAGCGTGGAGCATGAAGCAAGCAATCTGCCGACCTGTTGCAGGCGCGCTCGCCTGGCACCTGACACTTGCTGTTGCGGACGGCTTGACGGCTTAGCTACGAGCTGATGGATTAAGGCTTCTGATCCCAGGTTCAAGCTCTATGTTTGCGGGGTTATGGTCTACGGCTTCTTGCACCTGATGATTTGTTGGGCGTCTGGCTTTAGGGTGTAGGCGTTTGCTCGGCGGCGCTGTCTATACTACATCCTAATCTCACAGCACCGAAACACTGCAGGTGAAATTGAGACTTCAACCCAACAGCATTTCATCCCTTCACCCTGGAGCCACATTTAGCAGCTCAAGAGACACACCATCTCAGGCATCAATCCAAAACGAACCCTGACAGTGACAGTATACGTGTGATGCCGTTGCTACACCCTAAGCCCTAACCCTTAAACCGTTAAGCCCACAACCCTCCACGGCTGATCGGAGGCCTTGGGGCTTCCGTAGGACCATGGACCGTCAACCATAAGCTATGAGCTATACATAGCTACTGGACTCCTCAGCGAAACCCTAAGAAACAGGAGAAGGCGATGGCCAAGCCGGTGGCCATCGAACTCTGAGAAACGATCCCTCCGACACTGCTGTGCCTCCTCCCCCTGCTTGCCGAGGAAGTCGGAAGATGCAACTAGAGACGCCTGGATCTAGGGCTCGCGCTGCGCGCTGCGAGCTTTTGCGTTTTAAGAAGCAGGTGAGCCACTCTGACCAGATTCCCCAAGTCTTTCGGGCCTTTCGTTCGGGGTACAGGGCCTGATATGTTCGACCCAAACCTAGCTTGCAGCCTTCGTCGGCACTAGAGCTAGGACTGCTCAAGTCTCTCCCCAAAGCAGAAGCCGTGACCTCAAAACTTAACCCCCTTGAGCCTACAAACATTTGACAAACCCTGGCACCTCCCGAAAATGTTAAGGTCAAACCCCCAAACACCCTTTTTACCAGAAGCGCGCAAGAAACAAGCCCAGAAGCTGGGGCCCAAAGGCAGGAAAGCAGTCGGACCCACATCTCATGGCTCTGCCATCGGCAAGTTCGGCGGACTCTGCAGGCTCTTAGGGCTTATAGGGCGTTCGGCAGTCCCTGGGGCTGTCGAGAAGAGGAGGGTTCGGTGTGCTGCCGTGTCTTCCGTTGCCTTGTGGGTTTCCCTGGGCCGGCCGCAGAATAGATCCCAAACCCACGAAAAACATACAAACTTGAGGAAGGGAAAAGACGGAAAAATGGGGGGGGTCTTGGCCTCCGGATCTGTAGGATGTTCTGTACATATGTCTACACCAACCTGCGTTCGGATGTCTTTGTTCAGCGTTGTACTGTATGCGTATGTGTATAGATGCTGCTTTCAGCTGCTACATCAAACCTGGTCCGTTTACCAGCTACTGAGTAGTTAGCATTGTTCCAAGCTTCGGAGACGTCAGCTACAAGCTGTGAAATCGAGCCGGCCGGTCGGAGCATGAGTACATCACAACAGACATTGTAGACATTAAGTAGAATATGTACAAGATGTATGTACCATGTACATTGCGCAATGTGCGTATGTTCTACGTGTTCGGAAAACGACTGGTTTCAACAGTGCATCAGTCTTTGAGCTGCGGGCTTCTCGTCGTTCCACCTTGGACCCTTGCTGCTCCACCCGAAAAAACCCAAAGGCCATCAAGCCGCAAGCTTTGTATCCCCTAAGCTGCCCTAAACCCTGGAACCCGAAGACTCCTCTAAACCCTCCGATAACCTGAGCAAACGGCCGGAACGCAGGTCCCAAGCTCTCAAACCCAGGAGTTTACGGTAGCGGGTTGAGTCCCCTGGCAGCTTGAACACGCACGGCACCAGGTGCAGGTTACGGCTGCTGTAGATGCGTAGGTTCCGGCAGCAGCTTGGAAGCCGTAACTATCACTCGAGATGTGGTGTGGATCAGATAGCCGAAGGTTATCAGGCTCCTCTGAGCTACAACTCCGACACGAAATATCAAACCTGACAAGCTTGTGAACACGTGCGAGAAAGTAGGACCACAAAAACCACCAGCTGGCACGCTGCCACACCCGGAAAGACATGAATCTGAAACATTGCCCACCAGCAACTTGCCCAATCGCAAGCAGCGCCTGAATCCCCCAAAACTTACGCAAGCATGCCCTAAATCTCTTGCAGCCGCGGCGCGGTGAAGGAAGGATGCCCTGACAACGATCAAAACGAAAACGTGAAGCAAGATCCTACGCGAGAGGTGTCGACACATGGTCTTGCGGCCCTGTGCAATGTTCTGCACATGTGTCGCTACGCAGGCACTTGCTGCCGTGATGTCAGAACCTGGATGGAAGAGTCACGTGGTCCCTCCGGAAGCGAGCACCATGAGAATCAGCTGGGTCAGGGCGGGCGGGATTTTCCGGGGCCCTTTGCCAGTCGCATGTTTAGCAAGCTTTCCTGGAGCAGCTGTTAGGAAGCGACATGTCCATAACTGGAGCCGGCCACCATGCACCTAACGTTGTTCTGCTTCCGTAGTTATATAGCTATGACCAGCCTTTCACATCTTCTGTCCTGAGCTGGAAGAATGAGTGTCGCCGCGTCAAGCTTCAGCCATCTTCTAAGTCAAAGTCAGACGAAGACTCGCGGTCATCATCCGGACGACAAAGACAACGTGAAGCAGTGACAGCTACATGCCCAGCAGAGTCTTGATAGGAGGACGTGTCAGAACTTGTCACCTCAGGAAGATGCCAAAGCACCATTGGTCGCAGTCTTCACCGCTCCGGAGAGGCTGCTGAAGTGGTCGCAACCCATCCCACAAAGCCCAACCCAACAAGTCGAAGTTCAAGTCGCTACCAGAACTATGCAGGGCTTACGCAGAAAAGTGCATTCCAGCCAGGATCTGGTATGTTCCGATACGCATCGGAAACGGCCTGTGCGCCAAAGAGCTGCGAATGCCCGAGGGACGCCCCGCCTGGCAATCCGTTGACATGTTCGTGGAATTTTAGGGCTCACACGGCCTGTGGATGTCCATGGTGTCTTGCTTGGGTCTGGGGTGAAAAGCGTAGGACGAGGTCTTCGATTCGGGCGTTACCGAGAAGGGTTTGAAGCAGGATACAGGGTCGGGTTGTAAGGACTGCGGCTGTGGCAAGTCTTTGTCACGGCGGGCCCCGATTAAGCAAGGGAGCTTGTTTCAAAACAAAGGAAACCACGCTCCAAAAGCAACCGCCACATGGTCTGTGGGGTGAACGCTTGGGATACTTTGTGTTCCCGGGTTCCCCACGGCTAGTGACTCGTGCCGGGACGTGCACAAACCCCACCCCCTTCAGAAGTCGCCTGAATGACTGCTATAGCAATATTATACGATTCCACCTTGCTTCAAACCATCTTTCCAGCCATCCTCAAATCACCGAGCACAGTGCACGGAGACCCCTTAGCCAAAATCCGAAAGCTAATCCCCTAAACTCCAACCTCTCGGATCTGCTCTAGCCTCAACCTTACATTAAAAAACCCGGATGAATCGGCCAGGTTGACTAGACCGCTTGCACGTCGAAGCTGGGGCCGGGCCTGGGAAGGCTGAGCTCTGAATCATCAGAACGGGGCTCCGCCAATGGGTTTCAGCACTCACACTCGGACTTGCCTAGGCGAGGGTTCTGGTACGACGACAGCGCTCATTTTGGGTTTAGGGTTTAGGGGACTCTGTAGGCATTCTATAACAACGGTTCAGAACCAAGAGCTACAAATGTAGCATGTGTAGCTTGGATTTCAGACTTAGTCTGCGGTTATTCTTTCGTGCTGCGCAAGAGTCTTCCTACTGCTCCGGGCAATAGGATGTGCAACATACTGGGACCGTAGGCATTCTTCAGTCGGTACTCCTACGTACTTCTTCGTGCCGTGACTATGTACCTTTCGCTGGAGCTAGCAACCCCGACCCCACCTGGCCAGCTTGGGAGCTTCGGTGCAGCCTGCCCAGCGCGTGTGTATAGCGTTCTCGCAGACTCAGGGTTCAAGGAAATCCGGCAGAGCTCGGAGTAAGGCTTTCTTGAATTCCACGCGAGACTAATGATTTGTAGTACTACTGATTTCTGCTTCCATTTAATTCTCTGGAATTGTGGAGACGAGTGGCATGCAGCATGCCTGTTGACGACGGGCGAGGGCTCTGGGCGCCCAGCAGTCCAATGAACTCTTGTCATCAGGCTTTGATGTGCAGCCGTACGGTTTAGAATCTGCGAACAGGCACAACATGACCCCAGTCCTGGACCCTTGCGTGGCCTCCCCGCCCACAATGTGCTTTATACGTAGACCGCAGACTCAAACCAGATTCACATCCCTGAGCACAGCAGGCCCCAACTTTCGTCAACTTTCAACCCTGAGCCCACACCCCACACAAAGTCACACAGGCATATTTCTGATGAGAGAGGCTCGATGCTCGGACCAACCGCAGAAACATGGAAAAAACCAGGGAAAAGTCCGCAGTGGCCTCTCTGGGTTTCTCTTGAGGAAAAAGGGGTGTAGGGTGTTAAGGTCGATATAGCCTCCTGCCCTCGTCGCCACTCGGAGCCCTTTTGAATGCCCCCCCCTAAAACCCTGGACCCCCTCAAGCCTTCGCTGACTCAACCCAAAACTTGATAGCAAGATCGCACCACGCCGCCCCAAATCACAAAAACTTTCTGCCCTGAAAAACCAAAAGCCGTTCAAAAGCCCAAGTCCAAGAAAGACAAGCCCCACCCTAAATGCCCCGAAAACTTTGAAGCCCAATTGCCCTACAAAAAAGCCCTGAAAGACCCACACCCCTCCCAGTTTAAACGCCTGGCCTTTCGGGCTTCGGAGATCGAGATCTCGACCTGCAGGTTCTGTGCTTCAGTGCATAAGGTTAAAGCTTTTCGGTTCAGGGTTTAGGTTGTTTAGGGTTATCGCTCGATTGAGGACTTACATGTATCGGTTGATTATTTGGGACTTGGAGCTTTGGATTTAGGGCTTTGGGCTTCTGAGTTTCGGCACTCACACAGGGCCTTGGGCTTTACGGTGCGTAGTGTTTAGGATGTTGGGGCTTCAGGCTTTAAGCAGGTTGAGCTTCAAGTTGAAAAACGCGACGAGGACACCTGGGGCTTTGAGCTTATGGGGTTTCGGTTGTTCTTCCCTCTCGCGTGGCCAGGATCTATGCCACAAGCGAAGTTGACTAGGACGAAGCGTGGAATGCGAATACATGGTTGCAAGGTTGCCGTCTGTATACTGCAACTCGAGAGCCCGCAACTTTTCACCAGACTACGGCAGTCCCTGCGCCCGAGGAGACAGAGTGCCAATTACTTCAAAGGATTTTTCCCTCGCAAAAATTGCTTCAAAGGATTTCAGCACTCACTCTCGGGCATGCCTTGGCGAGGTTACTGGTACGACGAATGCACTAAAGGGTTGAGGGTTTAGTGTTTGGGGGTGGCTTAGGGTTCTTGATTTGCCGTCTGAAGCCTTTGTGTTTTTGGCTTCGGGTTGGGGTTGGGGTTATTGACTTCGATCTTCGGGCTTGCACATGGCAATCAAGGCTCACTCTGTGTCCAAGCAATGCACACACACATACACCTATGTATGTATGTATATATATATATACACACACATTCGCACAGGCAGTATTTATCGATCCCACTTGGCTAACGTATTGGTTTTACTTTGTTCAATTGAGGGTGCCGTGCCTCGGCGCGGCGACATCTGGAGGGGTGCCTGAGATTGATGGTTGGACTCATGTTTACTATTCAGGGGTTGGGTTTTGTAACGTTTAGGGTACCGGTTTCGTAAGCTACTGAGCTGCTGTGTGTTGCTTTTGCCGCTTTGGCCATATGCTCTGGGGTTTGAAATTGCCAGTCTGAACCGATGAAACCGAGTGTCGAAAGGCTTGAGTATGCCTTGCGGGTGGTCTGAGCGATTTCAGCCGGACCTCGCACTCGAATTTTGGACCCCAGGGGTTGTCAGAGTAAGGGGTTGCTGGGATCAATCCGAGAGGTGTTTTTGACGGCTCCTGTAGCAGCGCCTGTGTGATCGGGGCTTGAGGGATGTGGAGATAAAAAATCGGGCCCACTGTGATTCTGGTTTGACTCTTGCTGTCGAGTTCGGAGGCTTGGGATTGGAAGGGGCCTTCCAAACACGGAGGGGCTTCGGGAACCACGACTCAGAAATAGTATCCACATGGGCCCTAGACTGCACGCCAAGCGACAGGGCGCTGCAGCAACTTCGCTGGGCGGTGTCTCTTTGGCAGCGTCCTTCTCCCGGCGTTGGAACCGAATCCCCCCTATCTTCAAAACAGGGCCAAGACATAGGGCTTTGAGTCGGAGCTCAGGGCTCGGACTGTGAAGGGATTTGGGCTGATCTTCGGCTACGGGCAAGTGTTGTTGGATCGCAGGGTATAAGTCCTAAACCCCGGGCTCTGAATTGGCCTCGCCTCGCGGCTCTCTTGGAAGGGTCTTTTGCCCGTAATCCGCCGAACCTTGCACTTGCTCTAAAGACCGTTCTGGCTTGCGGGTTTAAGGCTTGAGTGGCTAAGGCTTTTGGGCTTCAGAGCATGTGGCTTAGGACGCCTCTTTGTGTATCCAAGAGCCTGTTCCACTCTTTGACTACCTCCAGCCTATACTATAAGGCCTCAGGCTGATGTGCAGGCGCCGTGGGCTGGAACTGTCCGCCAGTAGGCCACCAACATCAGAGGGTTGTAGGTAGGTTTTCCAAAAGAAACCCTCAACCTTCCTGTTCCTATCTACCATACAGACCTGAAGCCCACACGAATAAGCAGGGCCGGGCAGCTATGCGCATCATCTTGCCTCCACGTCCCGAGCAGAATAGGCAAGGGAGGGTTTGAGCCGCTGCAGCTGCGCGAAGCACGCGAAACTGAACAGATGAGTCACATGAAATACTTGAAAAGGCCGTAATTGGGATCCTCACTGTAGGGGACCCGAACTTGACCCGAAACCCACAATATGCTGCTTGTAAGATGGCATAGGCTTCGAGGATGAAGCCTGAGGTCGAAACTGTGTCTGCGCACTTACATCAAGAAAGTGGGGGCTCGCCCTGGGCCCCTCTCTATGAGCAGTATTGGTGTTCAAGAGCGTGCAGGTTGAAGCCGCTTAGGGGCCAGCCAGGGGTATGGGTCGATTTGGCTCAGGACTTCCCTCGAAATTACCGCAAGGGCGTGTGGAGTCGGGCTCGTCTCTCTTTGCAGAGACGCTTGGCTTCGAAGTTCAGCGAGAGCCGAGCGAAGTGGATCCTAAAGCTCTGATGTCCTAAAAGGCCCGGAAGACCTCAAACCTCCCTTGGGCCTCCTTATTGCTGAAACGATCGAACACCTCATGACCCAGGATGCCCTGCAAAACTCCAAGAAGCCCCTGTTCTCTAGCATTCCAACCTGTGCGAGCCTGGAGCCGCAGCACTTCTAGGCCTGTAAGCCCCTCCCGGAGCTCCGAACAGAAAGCTCAAGCCTCCAAACCCATTTCAAAAATGCCTCCACATCCTAAGGACCTATCAGAACAGCTTTTAAGAGCCCTTCTTGGCAAGAGCCTACTTAGAACTCTTCGCGCCAAGGACTTCTACCGACCCCAGGGCTCACCTTAGAAGCACTTTGGGACCCCGAGGACTTCACGTACTGTAGGATTCAAAGCTACAGCAGACCCATCGCCAAGCTCAGCCCGATCTGGGCGTACCTTTGGAATCCTTTGGAGCCTTGCTTTCCTGCCTTTTTGGAATCGAGGCTAGACAAATGTACGAGCGGAAGAGTCTTTCCGACAAAGAAATATGCTCATAGGTATCGTGTATTCTCTGAAGAAGCCTGCAGTATCAAATCCGGCTGGGGAGGGTGCCAGCTTTCCAACAGCTCGGTCGCTCCGGCTGATGCCTGCGGTAACCCGAAGCGTAGGCTCAATGTGCTCATCGGACTAAATCTTGATTCGGTCACCGAGAACCAGGAGAGGGAGCGGCAAAGGAAAACGGCTCCCAAAAGCTGCCGCTTTGGTGGAAATCGCAAGCCTTGTCCGAACTATCCACGATACCAGTAGCACATCAACAGGAAGCCCCGGCAGAATCTTGGCAGTAAGCTGCATGTCATCCTGTAGACTTACAATCATGCTCGCATCATCACCGGAAAGATCGCCAAATGCCCGTGCTCAACGCCCCCAGAATGGACCTGAAAGTGAACCCGTGTTGGCTCTGGGCCCCTGCCTTCTCCAGGCCTTAGCAAGGAATGAAGGTTTGAATTGTGACGGTGGTGGGGAATGTGCTCTAGACCTCTATCTAGAATCTAGAACATTCTTAGGACTATGAGCCAAAGCAACTTGCAGATTGGCATGGGGTCTGGATTTCGGCCGAAGCGCAGCTTTAGGGTTTAGGACTTCGGGACCACCACAACTACGGTGTTCGGGGTGTGGCTTCAACTGAACGTTCAGGACGGCAGTTTGAGGCTGTTTCAAACACACACCAGTTGGTTCAGGCAGGAGTCCGACGATAGCATCTTCTACAACTGGCAATGCGGCTTCGAGCCAAACCTCCTATGGTTTTTTCTCATGAAGTGGCTGAGGGGTGGGTGCGGGGGGGGTGGGTTGCCTAATCCTAAGGTAATCCTACACTAGCAAGTTGAAACATGACTTTGACCCTCTGCTTAACCATTGCCTATCCATTGGTTATCCTGATGTAATCCCGAGCCTGGTTTCAACTTAATGTGACATCCTCTGGCTTGGATTTCCCGTACTGTTGCGCCGCACGTTGCTCTGTCTGGGGTGACGGGTTTAACCCAGTGTACGGTATTCTCGGTAATCCGACGCTAATCCGACACTAATCCCCGACCCTCCCAATTCCGGACCCCCCAAATCCCACCGTACACTC